>JAULLF010094782.1:0-13138 GCA_035668175.1 Sarracenia flava
AATAGTCAATTACAAGACCATGCTTACTCTGCACATTGATGGGGGCCTCTCTCTTCAACTCTCCCATAGATTAAGGTACTCATGAAGAACTACAAATACTAGTGATGTTGAATAGGTTAGTACAAGTGCTATTATAAAAATGGGATTGCTAGAAATCCGTATGGTTGTAGAAACAAATGTAATTATTTTATTTTATTTTATAATTTGAGCCCGGTTTATGGATAGGGGCAAAAATGTTATTTTTTTCATATGGGTTTGTTTTTATTGAGAGAGTTTCTAAAATTTCACACTTTATAATTGAGTACATTTATTCCACACATAAAAACAACGTATTCAGAAACAAATAGAGTATTCAGAAACTTCTTTTTACCTATGATCCTTGTTAAGATTTAAACATCAATCACCGAAAGTAAATGGGAGCACATTCATTCATTCACACACGAAAGAACAAATCACAGAAGAATTTATATGGTCCAGAATAACCTGCCAACATCCATATGTAAGAGTGATAATTCATCACTCAAAACTCGATACTCACAATTCGAGTCTTCAAACAATTTCCGTTTCCCCACTTAAAAGTTATCCCAGTGCTCCAGATCTTTTTTTCCATACATCTCTAGACCCATTTGATTCATTCTCTACACAATCTACTAAAATTATAAAGTCCATATTTATAAATAAATCCTATAATCCTAGCAATCCTATATAATTATAGAATCCTAAAACCCTAAAAATGATATAATTATAAAACCGTTTTATAATTACATGAATTCACATAATATAACACACTCAACAATTCTAAATTCAACCCTATTTCAATTATTGTCGATCTCTCTTTGCTCTAATAACTCCACTCTTCTTTATATGTTCGATGCATACCCCTTAGATATTTCTTCTTTATAGATTGTGTGCTCGTTCACAATTTTTGTTAGCATGGCAAGAGGAGAATGAAACATAATGTTATCAGAAGCGACTTGAGCTTTTTTTTTTTTTTAAGCCCAAGGTAGAGTTTTTAGTAAAACTCAATTTTTATATAACAAATTCTTTCATTTAAAAATTGTTTTTTTCTCATTTTAAGGCAAAAGGACAAATTAAATATTTATCCATAAATATGGTAAGAACATGTTGTAAGCATGTAAATTTTAACTTATCACAAATTGATACGTGTCTTACGACTTAAAAATGTAACACAATTATTGACAAAATAAATATTTCCATGCGTTAAAGGGGTTCGAAATTAAATAGCACAGTTGGTCTACACTAATCAAAAAACAATTTTTTGCTACGGAGTTTTTTTGTCGGCTATAATGCCGTTGCAAAAAGTGGGTTTTTGCGACGGCAAAAAGATCCAACTCAAAAGTAGGTTTTTGCGATGGTAAAAGACGTCGCAAAAAAACCTGACGCGAAAAGTAGGTTTTTTCGATGGAAAAAGGCCGTCGTAAAAAGATCCAACGCAAAAGGGGGGTTTTTGCGACGGGGATAGACCGTTGCAAAAAGCTCCGACGCAAAAAATAGGTATTTACGACGGAAAAAACGCCGACGCAAAAAAGTCTAATTATTTTTTAAAAAATACTAAATAAGTCTAACCAAATTAAGTTCAATCATATTTTTATTAGGGTATTTTTTATTTTTATTAACAAGTGTCGTACGCCACAAAACAAAATTACAATTTTTTGAAATAAATATTTTTTTCTGAAAATTATATTTTTTATTAATTTTGAGAAAAATATATTAAAAAACTGTTATTCTATCAATTAGTTACCAATGTTTGATTAACTTAAATTTTTACATAGATACCAAACTCGATTAGTTATATATAATGAACGAATCCGATTATAAAAATATGTTTTGAAATAAAAAATAATGAAAAAAATAATTTAAGTCAAATCCAATTCTCAATCCATAATTAATTAAATAATGTCATAATTATTCTAAATGATAAAAATTATATATTTTTCATAAAACTATGATTTTATGTCAAATCTACTATAAAAACGATGAAAAACATACATTAACATTTATTTTAAGTTCGCTTATTTTAATCTATTATATTATTTTTAAGTTTTGCTTTTAATAGTTTTGGGATCTTATGAGAGAAGCATTATAAAGGAAGAGAGAATTCCTCTTTTTTGCATCAGTGAAGAACTGAGTTTAAGCCCTAGCCTTCATTAGAGCCATCCATAACGGCGCCCACCAATACCACCAAAGCTCCCACCTTCAATGACCTCCTCCCCTACCATTACCTTCATCGATGTCGCCGAACCAAGACCTCGACGTCATCAGCCACTACCACCGTGTCCTTGCCTTATTCGATGATGACACCATCAATGGCACACCACCGCTTGCACCGATTAATCACGTCGTGCACCACCATTAGTCTCTCTGGCGCACCACGCCATCGCGCCACCATCCGCTTTCAACCACCGTCGGTAACCATAACCCTTTTCATCTCTATTTTCCCTCTAGTAAGACTCTCTCTCTCTCTCTCTCTCTCTCTCTCTCTCTCTCTCTCTCTCTCTCTCTCTCACTCTATTCTTCTTCTCCCCTAATCAGTACATTCTAGGTTTTGTGATGGGAAGAGTGTGGACGCAAAAATTCCGACACAAATAATTAAAAAAATAATTATTTAAATCTGAATTTTTAAATAAATATAAAAAAATTTGCGTCGAGGTTTTTGCGTTGACTCATTATCATTGCATCTACATTTTTTATATTTAAATATGTCAATCAGATTTTTAATAAAGATAAAATTCTTTCTGTCGATTCATTGTAAAATATTAAATTATTAAATAAGTGATTTATTTTATGTTGTTTATTTATTTTAGGATATTTTTATTTTATTAATTAAAATTTTATCCTTTTATTTTCTCTTATCAAGAAAAATTTTAAAAACTAAAAAATTCTATTGAAAGATAATAGAACGTTACCAATTAAAATTTATCTAAAATAAATTTATAAACAATTTTTTATTTTGTATTTAGTAGGTTTATTTTATTTAATAAAAAATTAAAAAATTATATTTATAATTTTTATTAAAATAATTTAATAAGAAATTAATAAATTAAAATAATTTAATAAAAAATTAAATTAATGAATCTAAAATAAACGACTTTAGTTTTCCCCTTCTCCCTAAACCAAACGACTTCAGTTTTTCCCTTCCCCTTCTTCGCCCTTCTCCATAAACCCTGCGTCGCACTGGAATAGTCGTATCAGAGAAGTCTTCATCACATCGGGAATCGTGAAATAGACTTGGAATATATTTGGGATCGTATTGCAGTAACACTTTGTCATCTTGAGAAAATATTGCCACCGGTTTTTTTTTGACATAATGGAGCACTTGCCTATACATCTAGCTGATGAAGTATTGATTGCCGGTGCTGTTCAGTTCTGATAGATGTACCCAATTGGATGTACTCTGGCACCCAAATCATTTTAGCCCTTTTTATCTGATGGCTTGGTTGCTTTTTTTTTTTTACATGATGAATTATTAGGTCTGTCATACATGAGAGTTTAGTTGCCCTTAGCCCTTAGGTCCATCATTTGACTGCATACATGTTTTATCAGAACAGATTAAGTCCCAATGACATTACTTCCATCTCTTATATTGCTTTCTTAGTGTGCTCCATGAGTGGATTCTCATAATTATTTGGACTGGTCAGTTGAAAATGTGGGGTTCTACTATATATTTGCAAATTGTATTCCATAATAATTTTAATATATATATATATATATATCGGTTGGGTAAGAAGTTTAGAGATACATATATGAAACATACGTATGACATGAAAAAGTTTTCAAATTATGAAACACACACATTGACAATTTTAATAATAGGATTTAATAGGACAAATGTTAGAACCTTGATTCCAGTAAATATTAAATTGTCACCATTTTCTTTTCCTTTTCTTTTCATTATCTTGGTGTGTCAAGTTTTTAAAATATTTTACTTTTGTTAGAAAAAAAAAACCATATAACTCAATTGTTAAAACTCAGAGAAGAAGATTCTAAGTTCTCAACAGTCGCAAAGACCGATTCAAGCTCTAGCACTCAAAGCACAAGTCCACTTACTCGAAGTAAGGCAAGTGCTATGACTCAAACGTTTTTGTAAGCCCCACTGCGGCCAAAACCAATTCCTAATTTTTTGGTTTCAATAAAAAAGGTGCTATTTTGCAAACTAATTGGGAAGTGGCTGCTATCATTAAAAAGATGCTATCGCACCACCCTCTTTCTCAAGAATCAGCCTCAAAAATCAAAGAGCATCTGAAGAAAGAAGAAGAAGCAGATTCAAGCAGTTATGACCCTTCATCTTCTCCTCTCACTCCCCAATCAAAAATCAACACAGTCGATGCCGCTACCACGCCAGCGATGACAACAAACGCTCTTACCTTGAAAAGGAGGTGGCTCTGTTGACAAAAACCATTTAAGAACTCTGCATGACTGTGCAAGTTCGCAATATCCAAATCACATCTATGATGAACAAGATTGGGAACAAGGGAGACTCAAGTCAAGTTACTCTCAATCCCCCAAAGCCTCATGAGGTGGTTGAAACTTCTAACAAACCCCAAAAGGAACAGAAAAGTTTACAGATTTTAGTTGATGACTCTATCCCTATTGACCAGTTGAAAGAGTTCATCTTAGATGCCATCAAGGATCGGTATGATGAAGCACCAAAATCTTCTCTCGCTTTTGCTAAGCTTTATACATGACATATCGATCAAATGAAGATGCCCTTCAGTGATCAGCCACAAAAGTTTCAACAATTTGATGGAAAAGGAAATTCAAAGCAGCATGTTATTCACTTTGTGAAGACGTGTAACAATGCTTGTACTGGTGAATATCTTCTAGTCAAACATTTTGTTCGAACGCTCAAAGGTAATGATTTCGATTGGTATTTCAACCTCAAATCTGGTATGATTGATAGTTGGGAACACATGGAACAAGAATTCCTTAATCGCTTCTACGGCACCTGCCATCTGTTAGCATGATCTAGCTCACTAATTCCCACAAATGGAAAGATGAACATGTTATTCACTACATCAATAGATGGAGAAGTTTGAGCTTTAACTACAAAGATAGATTAAGTGTGGTCTCTATAATTGAGATGTACATTCAAGGTATGTATTGGGGTTTGCACTATATTCTTCAAGAAATTAAGTCAAGGAACTTTGAAGAATTAGCTACTCGCGCTCATGACATTGACCTCAGTATTACAGCAAATGGGGGTCAAGGACTGCACATGCAAGAACCTAGAAAAACATGGAGAAGGTAAGATAGTCTTAAAGTGGTTTAAGCCTGCCACTAAAGCAAATAGCAAGGAATTGATGACAATAATCATTACACCCATCAAGATTGCTGCTAAATCGGGGGCAAAAGAAAGTGAAAAAGCCAAGTCTAACCAAGGAAAAAGGGAAGAGAAGGCTCACTTTGAAGGAGATGCAAGAAAAAGAGTATCTATTTCCTAACTGTGAAGTTCCCCGAATGCTTGACAACTTGCTAACGATGAAACTCTTTGAGCTTCCGAAAATGAAACTCCTCGAAGAAGCCAACAAAGTTCAAGACCCAAACTACTGCAAATACTACCGCTTAGTTAGCCATCTAGCTCAATGGTGCTTCATTTTGAAAGAGAAGATCATTGAATTAGCTAGTCTAGTCAAGATTTTGTTGGAAGAAGAAACGAAAGCAGTAGCTACAAATCAACTGTTGTTGTTGTTGCACCCAAATGCCTCGCTCTTCTCCATGAAAAAAGTTCAAAACTTGGGAAGGTTTAGCCCTAAATTACCAATATGCAAGATTCAATTCGGATTATTTGACCCAATTGACATAATGTTGCCATTTTTCCAACCAGATCCTCCAAAAATGGGGGCATCAACTTTAAAGAAACAGACCTAACCTGTTCAGAAGATGAAGGATGGACACTGGTGACTCGCAAAGAAAAAAATGTTAACCCCATATCGTCTACGATTTTTGCGAGCAAAGAGCAAGAAAAAAAGCCAAACATGAGAAGGAAATATGCAAAACGCACCAGAAAGGTAGCATCAGAATTACCAAAAGACAAACCAGGTGTTTCGATCACACTATGGGAATTCTTGCCAGCATTGATGTGTAAAGCCATTATCCATAATCAGCGTCATGCTGTGAATATAGAAGAATCCTTCGAGCTTGAAGAGGAAAGTGATTTTGTGCCAGAAGGCACGCCAATTGAACCTGATTCTGGTACTTTCACAAATAACTACGTTGTAAGCATGCCGACTATCTCATTTTCATATGAACATTTGATACTTGACTCAATACCACACAATCCTCCCCTTTTTTATCATCGGTTACACACGAGAGTAAAGGGTTAATAAGATATTCCTAGATGGTAGGCCAACAGTCAACATCCTGCATCTCCGTATAATGAAAAAACATAGAGTAATTCATCTCGAGCTGTTAATTGACTTCCTATAAGTTTAAGTACATTGCTCCATGTCATTGATGCCAAGGCTTCCTATAACATGGTTCTAGGACGACCATGGCTCCATGAAAATGGCATTATTCCATTAACGTTTCACCAATGTTTCAAATACAGTAGGAAAGGTGTTGTAAAAAGGGTGATAACTGACGAAAAACCTTTTACTGAAACCGAATCACACTTTGTTGATGCTAGATTCTATTAAGTAAACATTGAAGTGAAAGAAGTACAGCTGGTTGTTATGTCATCAAGCCAGAAGTCTTCTAATGAGACATACTGCCAAGGCAAAAAGAGTGATACTTCCACTAGCAAAAAGAAGGATGGCAATCAAAATTCCAAAAGTCATGTTGATGATGATTCAAAAGGGAAAAACATCACTCTCGTGCTTCGTCATAATCCATAGTCAAAGAAAAACGAAGACCAAGATTGAAAGTTTTAATTCTTCAAATTACCAGCTTGAAGGAAGCAAAAGTTACACCACCACTAGAAGGGTTCGTTCGACCAACTCAAGGTCCTGAGATCAAGCACGATGATTTTCCTTCAAAACGCACTGAAGAAGGCTTTGATCCAAATACCTACAAACTTTTGGCATTGGCTGGACATAACTTCCAAAATTCACTTACTTTAGGGAAGCTCATATCTGAAGTAACTGGCAAAAAGGTTCATGGTTTGAATTCAACCCAAAAGATGCTTAGAGAAAAGGGATATAATGTCCAGAGTCCCAGAGCAGGCCTCGGGTATACTTCATCAGCTCATGTATATTTTGTCATAAAAAAATCAAACACCCATTACATTACTGCTGATGAAGATGAAAATAAGTGATCAACATCTGAAAGCACCTCTGTCTTTGATTGCTTAGATAGCACGGACAAAGAAGAGTTAGCTTCTTATAAAAGCAAAAAATCATCTTTCTTTGATCGTTTGATTAATAGGAAAGTAGCAAATTTAATCTTTGACAAGGACATTCCACTAACAATTGAAAATTCGTTACTCTTCAACTGTTTAGGTGATAAAAAAAAAAAGCAAAAGGCTCTGCTTTTTATTGGCTGTGGGCATTAGGTGAAGTTTCTACCAAAACTAATTTGAAGAAATCTGCTCACAATAAGTTAGGAGTTTCACGAAGTGATAATAAGTTGATTTTTAAGCCATATAAAGAAACTCTGGTTCTGAGAGATAACAAAGATATCATGAGCAAAATACCTTCTAATATGAAATGACAATCTACTTTAATTATCGATGCCGATGAAGTGTTAAAAGTTAGACGACAAATGATGATAGTCACCAGAAGTACCCATGATAAATTTAAGATTCCTTCTGATGAAGAGACAATAGTTGCTTCTTACCATATCACACAAGTGTTTACAAGATTCAAATAGAGGAAGATGTTGAAGAGGCCCCCTTATGCTTGAAGAATGCGTTAAGTCCATGGTTGACAACCTTAAAGAAATCAATTTGAGCTCATCAGACGACTTAAGAACGATATACATTAGTGCTCTCTTGACACCAAAGGAGAAGAAAGCCTACGTTGAGCTCCTTCATGAGTATAAAGACATCTTTCCTTGGAACTATAAGAGATGTCAGAATTAGATCCAAAGGTGGTTGTCCATCATCTAGTAGTAAAGCATGGGGTCTGACCGATTAAACACGCTCAATGACGATTTCAATCTGAACTCATACCCAAAATTTAAGTAGAAGTCAAGAAACTTATAGAGGATGGCTTTATTCGAGAAGTTAGGTATCTGACATGGATTTCAAGTATTGTTCATGTCAAAAAGAACAATGGGCAAATTCAAGTTTGTATTGACTTTCGGGACCTCAACAATGCATATCACAAGGATGACTTCTCACTTCATATAACTAAGCTCATGGTTGACGCTACTACTGGACATGAAGCTTTATCCTTCATGGATGGATATTTAGGCTACAATCAAATTCATATGGCACCGCGAGACGAAGAAGTTCACTTTTCACATGCCAAAAGGTATCTAATGTTATAAAGTAATGCCATTTGGACTGAAGTATATATGCAGGTGTGACTTACCAAAGAGCAATGCAAAAGATCTTTGATGATATGTTCCACAAAAATGTCGAGTGTTACGTCGATGATTTGGTAGTGAAGACCAGAAAGCAAAGTCACCATCTTCAAGATTTGAGAAAAGTATTTAAGCGATTGTGTCGGTACCAACTGAAGATGAACCCCTTAAAGTGTGCATTTAGCGTTACTTCTAGTAAGTTTATTGGCTTCATTATACGTCATCGTGGCATAGAGATTGACCATTCTAAAATTGATGCAATTTTGAAGATGCCCGAGCCTAGAAACATTCACAAGCTTAAAAGTCTACAAAAAAAGATTTGCTTACCTACGTCGCTTCATATCAAATCTGACTGGTCGTTGCCAATTATTCAGTTGCCTCATGAAAAAGGGGATTCCGTTTAAATGAGATGAGTTTTGTAGCAATACTTTAAAAAGTATCAAGGCTTATATGACAAGATGTTCTATCCTAGCAACTTTTATTCCTAGACGACCACTGATCTTGTATATCGCTGCATAAGAACGATTGATAGGGGTTCTCCTTACTCAAATAAATGACAAAGGAAAAGAGAATACTCTTTAATACTTGAGTAGGACAATGATGCCTAATGAGCAAAACTATTCACCAATTGAAAAAATGTGTTTACCATTAGTCTTTTCCATTCAGAAGTTACGTCATTACTTTCAAGCGCATTCGGTCATGTTAATCTCCAAACTTAACCATGTCAAGCACATCATGTCCAAACCGGTCTTATCCGACATATTAACAAGATGGTCCCTTCTTCTTCAAGAATTTGAAATTAATTTTGTGACTCAAATGGTTGTTAAGGTACAAGCCTTAGCTGATCATCCCATCCATACTACTAAGCGAATGATGAGCCCAACATGTCACTGACATGTCTTTGATAGCTGATAAACTAAAGAAGAGCCCGACAAGTCACTAGCAAGTCGTTGATGACTAGTAAACTAAGGACAAACCCGACGAGTCACTGAAAAATTACTAACGGCTAGTAAGCTAACGAAGAGTCCAATGAGTCACAGATGGCTAGTAAGCTAATGAAGAATCCGACGAGTCACTGACAAGTCGTTAACGACCAGAAAACTGATAATGCGCCTGATAAGTTACTGACAAGCTGATGATGACTAAGAAATTGACGACGAGCCCGATGAGTCACTAATGTCTAGTAAAGTGGTGAAAAACTCGACGAGTCAATGACAAGTCACTAATGGCTAGAAAACTGAAGACGAGCCCGATGAGTCATTGAAAATTTGCTGATGACTAAAAAACTGACGACGAGTTTAATGAGTCACTAACAAGTCACTGGCGGCTAGTAAGCTGATGAAGAGTCTAACGAGTCACTAATAAGTCGTTGATAGCTAGAAAAATGACGACGAGTCCGACGAGTCACTGACATGTCGCTGATGGCTAGAAAACTAACGACGAGCCCGACGAGTTATTAATAAGCCACTGACGGCTAATAAGTTAACGAAGAGCCTGACGAGTCACTGACAAGTTGCTTAAGGCTAGAAAACTGACGAAGAGCTCGACGAGTCATTGACAAGTCATTGATGGCTGATAAATTGAGGAAGAGCTCGACGAGTCACTAACAAGTTTCTGATAGCTACTAAGTTGATGACGAGCCCAACGAGTCATTAACATATCATTGACGGTTGATAAACTGAAAAAGAGCCCAACGAGTTACTGACAAATTGCTGATGACTAGTAAACTGACGGCAAACCCGACGAGTAACTGATAAATTGCTAATGGCAAAAAATCTGACGAAAAGCCCAACAAGTCATTGATAAGTTGCTGATGCCTAGAAAACTAACGATGAGCCCGATGAGTCACTGGCAAGTTGTTGACGACAAGTAAGTTGACGAAGAGTCCGATGAGTCACTCACAAGTCTTTGACGGCTAGAAAATTGATGACGAGCCCGACAAGTTACTGACAAGTCACTGATGGCTAAAAAAACTGACAACTAGTTCGTTGAGTCGCTGTTAAGTCATTGACAGCTAGTAAGCTGACGAATAGCTCGACGCGTCACTGACAAGTCACTGACGGCTGAAAACTAAAGACGAGTGCCATGAGTCACTAACAATTCGCAGATGGCTAGAAAACTGATGACGAGTCCGACGAGTCACCGATAGCTAGTAATCTAACGAAGAGCCCGACAAGTCATTAATAAGTCACTGATGGCCAGAAAACTGACGACGAGCTCGACGAGTCACTGACATATCACTCATGGCTAGAAAATTGACGGCGAGTCTAATGAGTCATTGACAAGTCAGTGACGACTAGTAAGCTGACGAAGAGCATGACGAGTCACTAACAAGTCACTGACTGCTAAAAAACTAACGACGAGCCCGACGAGTCATTGACATGTCGCTGATGACTAGAAAACTGAGGACGAGCCCCACGAGTTACTAATAAGTCACTGATGACTAGTAACCTAACGAAGAGCTCGACGAGTCACTAATAAATCACTGACGGCTAGAAAACTAACGAAAAGCTCGATGAGTCATTAACAAGTCGCTGATGGCTAATAAACTGAAGAAGAGTCTGGCGAATCACTGACAAGTCATTGATGGCTACTAAGCAGATGACGAGTCCGACGAGTCCGACGAGTCACTAACATGTCGCTGACAATTGATAAATTGAAGAAGAACCCGACGAGTCACTAACAAGTAACTGACAACCAGTAAGCTAATGGCGAGGCCCGACGAGTTACTGACAAAAGTCCAAAGATGGCACAACAAAAGTCGGTTTCGTCCTGAAAACATAATGCCATTAAGATGTAGGTTGGAGTTGGGATTTGATATGCTTTTAAGATGGTAGTAAATTCTTATATAATTTTATGATCTAGACCGCTCATATTGTCAAGCAAGTTGATTATATTAATCGCTCAAAAAATCAGGTCTTTTTTAACATAGTTTACTATGTGATATGATTATATTTAACTACTTATTATTTTAGAAAAATATACCAAGTTATTTATTTTTTCTTCAAAACTAACGTGATCAAATCATATAGTTAACGATTTTAATAAATTTATTTTTTGTGTGAGAGTAATATAATCAGTATATTATATAATATGAATGATTTCAATCATAAAAATTGTGTAAAAAAAACGAAAAAATAAAAGATCTTGGACAATGGACGCCATGTACAGAAATGCTACACGCACAACAAAATGTGCACAACAAATACACAATATTTTCTTTTTTTAATAGTAAAAACAGTTTTTTAGCGACTGTTTACAACTGTTTTTTAGCGATAAAACTTTTTTTTAACGACACTTTACAACCAAAACACAACAAAAATGTTGTGCGTGTAGCAGCGCTGCACCAAATAACGGTTTAAATCCATGCAGCAACTCTCTGACAAGGGGACAATCATTACAGAAATGCTACGGTTACACTGTTCCGTCAAAACAAAGTTACATCAATTGCAGCTAAAGTTATTTTCTGTTTTTAGCGACAGTTGTAAACTGTCGCTAAATCTGTTTTCCATCGCTGAAAACTGTTGTAAAACTGTTGTAACCAAAATTGATGTAACCTTAGCAGGACTGCAATCATAACATGTTCATTAAATTGCGTTAGCTGAAAAAGGAAGAGAAACCCAAAACGTCTGTCGGCATGGAGAAAATTTTAGGTATGTACCAGCTGGCCTGCGGAAGTGGTGTCCACTGCCAATGGTAAGCGGACAGGTGGGCTGGGGAGGAGAAAATGGTAAGGCTCCGTTTGTGTTGTTTATTAATTTTGTTTGGTTTTTTATTTTTATTGAATATTTTTTTATAATTTATTCAAATTATTTTACGATAATTCAATACTTTTTTATCATTTAGTCAAATTATTATACATTTTGACCAGCCAAGAAAATTAAAAAAATTGATCAAATTATAAAAAAAAAATTCAAAGAAGAAGAAAAACAAAATAAGCTAAAAATAAATTTAAATAAGCTAAAAAAATTTGCAACTTTTATTGCGAAAACTTTTTAAAAAAAATTCGCAACTCTTATTCTATTAATTAGTTTGCGAAAAAATTTTAAGAGATTTTCCCACGAAAATTTCTTAAAAAAAATTTCGCAACTGTTATTATATCAATTAGTTACCGATGTTGGATTAACCAAATTTAAATTAAGAAAAACTTTAACAGCACCATAAAAATTTATCTTTAGATTATTTTGTTTTTTTTTTCTTCTTTGATTTTTTTTTAATATTTTGATGAATCTTTTTAATTTTTTTGGATTGTCAAAAAGTACAATATCTTGACTAAATGATAAAAAATATTGGATTGCCAAAAAGTAAAATAATTTGACTAAATGATAAAAAATATTCAATAAAAATAAAAAACCAAACAAAATTAATAAACAACACAAACGGCGCTTTACCATTTTCGCATGCCAGCTGGTACACGACGTGCACCTAAAATTTTCTCGCATTAATGAGTTCCAAAGCCTGTGGATGGAGAGAGGTAGTACACTGATAGGGATGATATCCAGACTTTGTAAAGTTTGGAGGGACGTGAATGAATCTCCACCATTGAAAAAATAAAATTTTTTGTAAAAAAAATTAAAGTAATAATTAGGGATAGATACTCCCATCTATACTATATATTATTGCAAAACGTTCTCATCTCTTTGGCCTCCAAATC
>JAULLF010095869.1:0-13110 GCA_035668175.1 Sarracenia flava
TATTAGTATCAAGCTCCAGATTATCTTTTATTTTTATTCAACGATCAAAAATAACTCTATAACTTCTTATCACATTATTTATCCCACCTTGTTCAAATATGAACCAAATTTCTCATTGTATATATAATTCATTCCATATTCTCCTAGTATCAAAAAAATGTGGAATCGACAATATTATCTATCTCTCTTATCCTATTCAATTTCATTTGAAATATTAAACGAGCCCCATGTGTCCTACCCCTTGTGGAATATGTGAATTTAGCATTTTATATTCCAATAGATTCTCTTTTGATTTTTAGGTTTCTTGTATTTCTTGATACTTCCTTCTTTTCTCTTTTGCCCGTTTAGGATAACATAAAAAGACAAACATTTTAATTTAGTTAATTGGGAATTAATCCTATTTTAAAGAGATGTAAGAGATTTAGTTCTACCACTAAGTTTTTTTAAGCTGAAGACCTAATTTTAGATTTTATTTTGAAGTATGAAAGCGTACCCCTCCTGCTGGAATTAGCAACCACCATCTCTCTCTGAGCAACTTGTAATCTCGTCCCTCTTTCTTCTTGTTGTTGCCAGTCGCTCCTCCTCATCATTGCTGCTGTTGCTCATCCTCCTCTTTCTCCATCACCACCACTTCTCGCCATTCCCGACTCCAGATTGGACCCTTGTCACTGCTCATCCTCCTCCATCACCACTAACCACTAGATCTAGATCACCGGCTCCAAATCTTCTTGTTGCCACAATTCCTCCTCCTTGCCACTGTTGCACTAAATCTGGACCACCAATTCCAGATCTTACAACCATCGTCGCCGCTCCTCTTTCTCACCACGTCTCTGTCACCTGCATCGTCATTGTTGTGAAAATTTTATCACTTTAATTGACAAATCACTCCTCCATCACTTGGCACTGTTTGCGAAAAAATTATCATTTGACAATGTTTGTGATAAATTTATCACTTTAATTTAATTGATAATTTTTCACTTTAATTTTCTCACGAAAATCCCTCCAAAATAATTTCTCAGTTCAATGGAATGAAAAATCTCTACATAATTGTTCACACTTAAGAAGAAATACCAAAATGAAAGTTCATTAAACAAAGGGAACAAATGATTTAATTAACCATCCAAGACAGGTTGGGTTTCACCTTTGTCCGAGCATATGGATAATATCTCAGTTTGGAAACCCTCCAGAGTAATTTTCAATGTCATACTCCATTGGACCTACACAAAGAAAATAAAGAAATTATAAAGTTAGATCGTAACTCCCAAGACAAAAAAGTCACATTTGAGAGGCAGGCTGCTTAATTAGCTATCTAAAAAATTCCAACCACAAAGGGAAAAATTGAGCAGTTTAATTTATTTATTTATTTACATTGTACAAGTGTTGATACATCGTCTCAATACAAAGTGTGTACAGAAAAATTGTGCGTTTACAAACTCCCCAAACAACGCAGCCACGCCGCATCATGATTTTGTTTCCGAGCTTTTGCAGGGCGTTTGATTTTGTTTCCGAGCTTTTGCAGGGCGTTCAAGAATTTTCAGCTATGCTCTACACCGAGAATGAAATAAATTCTGTCAATTTCTCCAGGACATTTCTGGCTCAGGCATGTGGAATCCTGATGTTTTGCAACCTAATGAGCCATTCGTAACGCTTAATCTATTATTTTCTCACCGGTAGAGAACAGGTTCCAAACCACCGTTCCAACCAAATAGAGCTGGACTGAAACCTTGAAGACATCATCCCAAGAACCTGAAAAATCAGTGGAAGTTATCATTCGGCTCACAGATATTACATGTAGCGCGGTTAGTAAATGATCCCACAAGTAACGTGTGCAATTGAAAGACATCGAACCAGCTAAACTTGGTGTACAAGCATGGTTTAGAACCCGGTGCAAGGTAGATACACTTCGTAATTTTCTTCACAAGAGGCTTATATATTTTCTTCACAAGAGGCTCATAATAGGGAAGCCGATCTACTCCCGAGAAAGAAGGGCTTCCCATAAGCTTGGTATTGTGCCTTGTGGCACAACACTAATCCCAAATGCCGGTGTATGATGCATACATATATAAGTATTGGACATTAATTAGCACAGTAAACAAAATCAGGAGTTGAGACATACCATGTTGCAGGATGTAACCAGTCGACGCGGTTCCAAAAACACCAGCCAGCACTCCAACAGTAGTGGATAAACCAAGCAATACCCCCTGAAGAGTTAATTTTAAAAATTAGAAAACAGAGCACAGAATTAACAGCAATAGCATCACCATGTTGAATAAAATTAGATCATTAATCAACAATAGGATCACTCAAAAGTACATTTGTCGATTCTAGAGTGAGAAGCAACTTAGCAAACCTTCAAATAAAATATAAAGGCTATAAAATCGTGCAAATTAGCTGCTGAGTAAAATAGGAAAAGTTCGAATCTGAAATAAATCCAGCTATTCCAGCATATTAATTTATAATAAACAAATTCATGATGAAACTGCACTAGACAAATACTGCAAGGGCATCATCATGCATAGCAGAACCCATCACTGAAGACCAATGTAGAACAGCAAGTGAAGTCGATTCTTACGAGTGCAAAGTGCGGAAAAAATTTCGTTTTTTTTAGATATGCAAGCCTTGGGATTACTTATCAAGTTGGATTTTATATCCTCTCACTATTAATCCGATCAATCAAACACGGCCTTGGAGGTTTGAACTTTGAATGCATGTTATGTCATATAGGTAAGATAAAAAGTTTTAGTGCAGTACCTGGCCGTACTTGTTCCACCCCCAACAGAACAGGTTGCCATCATCTTCAAGCAACAAAACAACATTAGGTAAGGCACTCTATGAGTGACGATATCTTTACATTATTACATTAACACGTAAAGCAAACTGCTAAACTGTTTACATTAACATTACTAACCACAGCAGGATCGCCTAAGAGTGCTCCTAGCTCTTAAGGAGCCATCTAAAGCTGGTTTCTAAATACGAAGCCACATTATATATTAAGAGAAATTTCCAATATCTTCAGCTGTTTGGAAAAGAAAACAAAAAACAAAGAATCCTCATTTTGTTGTAAATTTAAAGAAAATTTGATGCGTCCCCTAATCCCAACAATAAAATACTTATCTAAGCAAATATACAATTTCCTGAATTCACCTATCTAACAATGAATTCAGATTCACTATCGATCTCCACATGCAGATAAACCAGGTAAGTTCAACTACTTGACATGCAGAGTCAGAGATTTAGGGCCATCACATGACAAAATAATTTGTATAAACAATGTGGCTTCAGAGATAATGGGAAAATGATAAAGAAAAAAAAGAAACATAAAACAGGCAAGAGAGATTTGATGATCCAGAAAACTCACCTGCCCATAGAGTCCCCAGCCAAAAGCAAGTAATGCTCCAGCATCTGTAATTGTATAGAAAAGCACATCGGCACATCAAAAATATATATCACTACACACATGGTTGAACCTAAGAAATACAAGTAGAGAGAAAAACATGCATCACACTAGAAATTGATAACATTTGAATGATGCCATATATCATCTAGTGGGGAACAGGTGAAAAGACGAAGTAGATGCATTTCAGCAAAAATCATGAAAATGAAAGAAATTTCTGAATACCTACATGTCCTGCCTTTTTCTTGAAAAAGAAAAGAAAAAGAAATTAGACAACATGAATATTCCCGATTTACATTACTTCCTGCCTCTTTCTTGTTGAACCAAGAATACTATCATCCCAAGCTTGAGTAGTTATGAAGCAAGTAAAAAAAACAAAAAAAAAGATTACCCGTGATTACTACACTATGCCTCCCTCCACAGGCAATTCCCCTACATAGCTTCCTGGAACTCTAAAAGCCTGTCCCTCTGAACTCAAGACAAAAATGTCCGGGACCCCAAGCCTAGCTGCCATTCTATGTGAAACAAATTAGAAAGGAGTTTGATTAATTAATTTGGCATTTGACTTTCTATCAAGGGAAGCAGCTTGACTTTAGTCCCAAAAGGTACTATTGACTATTTATGGGCTCAAGATGAAACCCACCTCAATAATCATGTTAGTTTATTTTATTGTTCCAATATGTGGGTCAATTGTACAAAAAATAAATTTATTGGATATCGTTAAACAAAACAAAAATCTTACCTTTTGTTGCTTTGTGGCCTGCAAAGGCCAATTTCCCTACAAATACACCGGTCACAAAAACACCAATTTCCCTATAAATATGCCAGGAAACAGATGGATGATATAAAATTTAACCAATAAACAAAATATCTTTTTCTTTTCAGGAAATATGGCAAGTTGGAAAAGGCCATCGTATGTTACAATGTAATGAAGGCTCATTGTATGGTAAATGAATTCTCAAAATAGACTAGAAAGAACTAATGAAGGCTCATTGACCTAATATATTCAAATTACTTTGTTTAGGGACCAAGTACATTCTATCAATAGATAACGGACTAAATAAACATATTTTGAATAGATAAGGGGGCAAATTTGTTAAACACCTAACTCTAACAAAACGTGGAAAAAAACATGTGCATAAGACCTTTACTAGGGAACCCATTGAAGTGCAACCTTCTAACAGATTACAATGTAGTGATGGTAAATATATACTTTATAGTTCTTATGATTTGGCCACTATCTTTTCATTGCCGAGGTAAGTCTTGACAATTATGCTAGTGACAATAGAGAATAGGGGAAATATCTACCCCTCAGATTGGTACCATTGCTTCGAATACAACAAATTTTAAAAAAGAAAATCAATAACTTGTTCAATGTAACAATTATATTTTACATATGGTCAAATATCAGAATAAAATGACAATCGCAAAATTAATTGCTAGATCACATACGAAATTTTCTTTAATTAGCCGACATCTTCAAACATAGAAATCTTGAAATAAGCTTGACAAAAAACAACCAGCCGCAAAAAAACAAAAACAAAAAACAGCCAATATCATCAACCAGTTTATAAGTGCTACTTAACCCATGAAACAAATAGATCCCTTCAATGAGCCACATAAGAAAGCCAAAGACATGCAGAGAAAAGACAGGAAAGTTGATAAAGAAAAGATCACCAGTTTGAACGAGAGCCAAATATGCAAGAAAACAAAGCTTCTCTTTCATTTCCTATTTATTCATAAAGAAACCAACCTGAAGAAAGTAATCACCTTCTTTATGTTTTAGAACCACAAACCTCAATTGTGCTTAGTTGGGCTAAGTTGGACTTGATACAATATCTGAATTCAATAGGACATTCACTTTCTTTTTCACTTAGAACTTGCTGTCCAGTAAATAGGTGCCCTCAAAAAGAAAATATGCATTTTATGTGACTACAATGACAGTTTTTTAATTTCATATCGTTTCTCAAAATAATAGAGAATACTTTACCCCAGAACTTGTTGCAGCAGAAAATCTCGTGAAGAATGAACTCAGAAGCTAAAAAAATCCGTCTATTCGATGTTAGAAGTGGATGCCACCATATTGGGTGATGCCGATTTTAATAAATCAACTAGGTTGGCACATGTTCAATCGAACTAAAGTACGAACTCCAACTCCTGATCTGGATCCCATCTATATTTGAGTAACGAATGCAAACAGTAAGCAATTTATAAATATATATATATATATATATATATAGAAAAATTGACTTCAAAATTAAACATAGAAGAGGTGTTACTTCTGGTGTAGTAAACAACAAAATTAACTTGTAGTTGATGTAATTGAATCTAGAGTAACGAGGACATAGAATTCAGGACTCAAATAGTCCCATCCTTATGCAGTGGGAGAATTGCTCAAATAATCCTAGCAGGTCCATAAATCCCGTCAACCAAACATGGCATATTGGCTTAAAAGTTTAAAGTTTTGCAACCACAATTAGGTCGAACCCAATAACCCAAAGAGATATAATACAATAACACAACTAGTTCAAACATAAATGGCGTAAAGTGAAAGGGAAAAAACAAAATCAATCACTATGAATCGATTTGGCCCTTCAAAATTAAATATTTAAAAACCTAATCGAACAGAAAACAAAGAAAACTCATTAGAATAAACAAGTTTTTGCAACACAAAGGAAATCTGAAAAGAAGGTGAGGAATCGAACAAGATACCACCGTCTCCATCGGAAGATTCCCAAGGGAAAGAGCCAAGCGGATCGTCGCCGAGAAAATTGCCAGAATTTGAAGCTTTGAGGGTGATACAGAGTGAACAGGACGAGGGATGAGGGCGGAGAAATGAGAATCTACGGAGCAAACTGGGCGGGGATGAGGAGAGAGAGGAAGAAGGTTCTTTGGAGCGAGAACCGAGGAGAAAAGAAAAGATATTACCATTGGCGGTTCGGGAGCTTCGCCAATGATGGTCCGACGTCAATGGTGGTCTGACTGTAACGCTGGTGTGGCGGTGTTCAACGGAGGGCTCAGAACGATACGTGTCTGGTGGTTGCGCCTGAAGGTTGGTGGTCGATACTGGTAGAGATGGAATCATCGAGCGAAGTTTAACAATCAATTCAGATTTCAGAGGGATGAAATCGATTCACGGTGGGCAATCCAAAAGTGAACAGGGGCAAAATTTCTTTAATTTAGGTTGGGCGGGATTATTTGAGGTCTATAGCAACGTTTGGTGAAGTATTAAAATAAATAGAATATATTGCCTCAGATCTATAGCAGTGTTTCTAAATAAACCGTTGCAAAAAACAATTATATTCCAACGGATTAGTATAAAATCGCTGCTATATTACTTACTTTTTAGCGACGCTTGATAACCGTTGGTATATATAATTTATATTAAAATTGTTGCTAAAAAACTGTTGGAGGAAAAAACTAATTTTCTTGTAGTGACACTTTGTATGCGCATTCAAAAAGAAGCTGTATTTGCAATAATTCAAAAGAATTAAAAGAAAATAGAATACCAGTGAAAATTCTCCATAACATCCAAAACACCAATGGAGGGTCAAAAATTGTTGTTGTAACAGTTACAGAAATCTATTCAGAGCCTTGCGAATTAATCAATACAAAAAGGGAAGAAATAATAAGAAAAATGAAGAAAATCAAAATAATGACGAAAAAATCCGAGTTTTGTGTGGCGTTGATTCTTTGCACCAAATCAGTAAGAATCATGTCAGAAATGATTTTTTTTTTTAATTTCAGAATGATTTTGTGGAAATCTAATCAATAGAAAATTTGGGTTTTGTCTGGCTTTAGTCCTTTTTACTAAATCAACAGAAGTATTTGTTGGCGATGAAATCTATCCAAATACTCCCTTCTATGAAGAGTAAAAAGTTAAAAGAAAACATGAATCAATCATAGTTTAGCTTTTTAATTGAATTTAATTTAATTTACAAATGTTATTAAAGCAAACTTGAAGCAGAAACATTAAAAAACCATATCAGTTCACATACACTTTCCTCTTTTATCTGCAAACATTGACTCTTCTTTTTCCTTGTCTGCAAAGATTGTCTTCTCTCATTCTCAAAATGCACCTTGGGCCAAAAGACACACATGATTAGAGTTTAGATTATTGACACTACAAAATATCTTAATAAATATTCTAATCACATTAATAACAATGATAGAAGAATCATACCACTTGACATTTTCTTTACCCTTGCCTAAACATGTTGCCTTTTCTTTTCCCTTATCTATGGAGCTTGTCCTTTGTTTTTTGCTTTGAAATTGCTTATGTCTTTTCATTTTCCTGATAAAAAAAATAAAATATGTTAGGAGAGTTTTTAAGAATGTAAAGAAGATTTTTAAGAATGTAAAGAAGATAGATTTGATTGACGGATTTACCCTACAAAAGCAATTGACATTAAAAATTCTTGCAAATTGTGAATCACAACACCAAAAATATTTTTTTCAAAACTAAAATATAATTAAAATATAATTTTTTCCCAAAATGTTCTCACAAAAGGTCTCACAAAGGAACATCATCACCTACAATGTTATTGCAAATATTAAATTTTTCACAAAAGAAAATGACACTTATGAAGATCCACAAAACGCAAATAACACAAATATTGCTGAAACGATTTCATGAACATTTCTTGTATAAATCGCGACACTTACTGCAAAAACGAATATTGATGAAGCATGAATCCAAACAAAACTCAAAATAATTAAAAAAAGATAAATGGAGATATGCTTAGGGCCCACCTAGACTTTAAAAACTGGGACTTAAAGAATGATTACAGATTATAAAGAGTCTAATAAGTACTAAAAAATTCCAATAAGAATTATATAACAAAAAATAAATCAAACATCCAAAGCATTAAATAGTTTTAAGTAGTATTGAAATAAAATGCAAACCCAACCCATTCCACTCAACCACACCCCAACCAATTACCCTATACACAAACTCAACTACATAAAGTTATAAGGTTATAACTACTTTCTGCACAAAACACGATTGATTTCAAAGTGATGCCTTAAATATATATTTAGTTTTTGGTCACATACTCCATGGAAGGGGGACATATGTATGTCACAACAGAAAAATAAGAAGTTAGAGAAAAGAAATCAGATTTACCAATTAGACAATATAAAGTAGTGTTTGTAGGATCAAGCAAATAAAAAATATTAAATAAAATCCAGAGAAGGGAGAGAATTAGCTTTCAACAAAAAGCTAATTAAATAAAGTAAACAAAATCACGTAAATACAAAAAATACTAATAAGATCCAATCTATTTGGTTTAACTGAGAGCGGGTAGAGAAGATCACCGCACCAAAATGGGAATGTGAATTAGTAAAAGGCAATAGCACCTGCATTACAATGTGAATTAAAGTGTGAGCAATAATAGGAACACCATGAGATCGACAAAATTTAGATGTGAGAATATAAGCTATTCTTAAGAAAGATTTTGCTCCAACTAATAATTTCAAATAGATCGCAAGAGCTCTGACTGATATTCTTATTATAACTTTTGTTTGCTTTTTTTTTTAAAAAAGTGGAAAGAACGTAACTCAGCACTCATCACTTACAACATCCAATGGTCTAAGGGGTGTGTGAGTGTGTTTTTGTGTGTAACCCAACTTCCAAAACATGTTGATCTAATGTAAAATTGTATCAAACAGAGTTATACAATGTAATCTAACAAAAAGAGGTGGACTAAAGAAAGGGAACCAAATTAAAACCCAAACAACAATTTTTTTTTTTTTTTTGAAATTGAGAACCAGAACATAGTGAAAATCCAAAACCCAAAACAATTCCTTTTTTCGAGTATATGAAAATCCGAACATAATGTGAAAATCGGCTTACATTTGGGATTGAAAGTCCAAGGTCGTAGGAAGCAAAATCTAATCAAAGAACGGAATTGAATCGAATAATTAAAACTCATATATATAATGTTTTTATACAAACCCGAACATAATGCCCGTTTACGAAAACCAGCATCGTTGTCAGTAAACCCCCACCCCCACCAGAAACTAAAAAGTAAATGTTTACTGACCAAGATTTAAATAAAAAAAAAAGAGAGAGAAACTTCAATCTCAATCAATCCATACAAAATTAACCCAATAATAACATTGAACAGAACTTCATTAAACCTCTATTGTGAACTTCAATCTCAATCAAAACTATGACCCATTAACACCATACACATAGCCGGTGCAAATTTTTTTAAAAAAAAGAAGCTAGAAATCGATCTTATGTGCCTCAGCTCTTGGCTGAGGCAAAGCATCAAACACCTTACATGTGGCCTTGGGATCCACTACTACAGTCCCTTTGAGTTGTGCCTTAGAATTTTGCTGAGGCAATTCATTGAGCACCTTGAGTGCACGGCCAACAAACTCATCAACCCGCATCTACCTACAGTCATCCCTCCCTCCTTCTAGGATCCAAATCGTCCGCAACATTGACAAAAAAAGGTTGAAAGCAAGACAATTCAGAATTAATTTTAGGTTCTTGATTACTTACATCAGAAAAAACTCGAACCAGAGGGAGCGACGAAGAGGCAATTCGTCTATTTTCTCATCTTCAACCGATTCCGAATCCTCCTCTTTTGATTCAGTTCCATCCCCACCTGATTCGGATTTGCACTAATTTTTTGAGATTACTCGGTGTGAGAATGAGCATCAGCGAGAGAAAGAAAAGAGAAAACCAAAAGCACGGGAGGGAAAGACAGAGGAGAAAACCCAACATCCACACCCTAAGATCGGAAATCAAAACCTAAAAATCAAAAATCGCAAATAGACTATAAGATTGATATCGCAAATCGGAACCCTAAAATCAAAGATCGCAATCAACTATAAGATCATAAATCGCAAATCAACTATAAGATCGCAAATCGGAACCCAAAAACCAAAAATCGCAAATCGACTATAAGAGGAAATCGAACCTGAATGTCGAACCTGATGGTGATGGTTACCGTGGTCTGGTGAGATCGCGCTTAGACGTCGGTGGCGGTGTGGTGGTTGGACGAACAGCGGTAAATGGCTCTTGGGGTGGAGAGACGATGGCATCGGTCATCCTGATTGTGCCGTGTATGGCACCCAGTAGTTCTAGATGCGCGAGAGGGGCGACGCGGTGGTGCTGGGCGAATGGACGGCGACGGCGTTGGCGTGAAAGACCGGGGGTGCATACGGAGACTGAGGCGCAGGTTGGGTAGCACGGGTGGTAGCGCCGACGTCGCGATGGGTTGAGGTGCTGTCGAGAGTGAGAGAAACGGTCAACCGTGGGATTGACCCAGAGACAAACGGCCGTGGGACTGCCACGAAAACTCTTGTCACATCAAGTTTATGTATTGTATAATAGATTTTAATCGATTCTTATTTGCTTTTTTTATTAGATGGTTGACAAGAAATTATATTATTTAGAATAATGACTCTTTAGCTTTTAAAATTATTTAAAAGATGAATCTCTCTCTCTATTAAAATTGACATGCTTTAATAATTTAAATAATTTATTTTCTTATTTTCAGTGTATATAGGATTAAAAAATATAAATTATCGAATATCATTAAATTTATTAATTTTATTAATAAATGAAAATTGTGTTTAAAAGATGAATGGAAAAGGTATAAACAAACAAATTAAAAGTCAAATAATGAAGTTATTTTTTATCCAATTAAAGTAGGTTCTGGGAAGGCTAGGTTTCTTTTAAGACAAGTTCTTGCTAACAGAAATTAAGTAAAATAAATGAATTTTATTCTCTCTCTCTCTCTCTCTCTCACAATTTCTGCTCGTAGATCAAATTCATTTGGGACTGAGTCATATCCATATTACAAGGTTATTCAATTTTGAGATATTTTTTTGAATCCTGATAGCAAGTGATCATGGCTTTGTCTGTTCTTCCGTCTTTGTTTCAAAATCTAAACTTCTTGATCCAAAAGGAATTCGAATTGCTTTAGGGGGTCGACAAGGAGATGAAAAAGCTGTGGAGTACGCTCGCGGCAATTCAATCAGTCATCGAAGACGCAAAGGAGAAGCAATTTCGAGACAAGAAAATTCGAGATTGGCTGCAAAAGCTCAAACATGCAGCCTATGAGTTAGACGACATCTTGGACGATTGCTCAACCGAAACCCTTAAATGGGAATACAAACACCCGAGTTCTGGTTCTCTGAAGAAGGTAACCACTTCTTTCTTGGCTTGTTATCATGTCCAAAACATTCTGTTTCGTCACAAGATTGTGACTATGATGAAGGAGATCATAGAGAACTTGAGCACAATTGCTGACGAACGAAGCAAGTTTCATTTATGGGAGGCAGCTGCGGAAGAGAAGGGAGTTGAACTTGCGAGAAGACGCGAAACTAGCTCCCTTTTTGACTCAATCGCAGCCGTATGGAAGAGATGAGGATAGAGAAAAGATTGTCAAAGTTTTGGTGAAGGATGTGTGTGATAGAGAGGGTGTTTCCGTGTACCCGATAGTTGGTATGGGGGGACTTGGAAAGACAACGTTGGCCCAAATGGCCTTTAATGATGAGAGGGTGAAGTGTCACTTTGAGCCCAGAATTTGGGTTTATGTTTCTCAGGATTTTGACACAAAGATTGATAAAAGCGACAATAGAATCTGCTTTTGGAAATCCTTGCGAAACCTTAGACCTCCTAGATTCTTTGCAGAGGAGACTTCAAGATGAGCTGAATGGGAAAAGATACCTGATTATACTTGACGATGTATGGAATGAAGATCCAGATGAGTGGGATAAGTTGAAATCCGCACTAGCAGGAGCAAAGGGCGCCTCCCTTATCGTCACTACACGTTTGGAAAAGGTTGCTTCAATAATGAGAACTATCCCATCACATCAACTGCCATTGTTCAGGCAACGAGCATTTGGACATGAAAATAAAAAGCGTCCAAACCTTGTGGCCATTGGGAAAGAGATAGTGAAGAAGTGTGGGGGTGTGCCTTTAGCTGCAAAGGCCCTCGGAGGGCTACTGCACTTCAAAAGCGAGGAAAAAGATTGGATTTTTGTTAGAGAAAGTGAAATTCGGAACTTACCTCAGAATAAGATTTCCATCTTACCTGCTTTAAGATTAAGTTACTATAATCTTCCGTTGGAACTGAGACGATGTTTTGCTTATTGTGCCATTTTCTCAAAGGGTGTGGAAATTGAAAAAAGAGATTTAATTCATCATTTGATGGCTAATCACTAATGGCTATATTTCATGTGAAGATAAGGGTGAAGAAATTTGGAATAAGTTATTTCAATTTTTTTTTTCAAGTAGTGGACATAAATAAATATTCTTTTGATTTATTGGGCGAAAATAAATTTCAACCTTTTCCAACTCCTAATTATGAGATGTATGAAATTGGCTGCAAGACGTGGTTCAAGATGCATGATCTTGTGCATGATCTTGCCCAAATTGTTATGGAGGATGAATATCAAATAATAGGGACCGAAAGGTCAAGTATTATGCCCAACAAAAAAGGTCGTTGTGTATCCTCCAGTATGTTACAAGAAAATCAAGCAGCATGTTGCTCCTTCCGATCGGACAAAGTTTGATTTCAGCAAATTTGGTTCATTGTGAGTTGTTCATGGACAGGGTAGTAGAATGATGAACAGCGACTTCGGTTCTCTACAAGTTGTTCATAGACGCGGCAGTAAAATGATGAACTTGACATCTTCAATTGGCAACTTAAAGCATCTCAGGTTCTTAGACCTTTCTGGAACTTTAAATTAAA
>JAULLF010096957.1:0-19650 GCA_035668175.1 Sarracenia flava
TTCGAGAAGGAATTACATTCTTCACCTTCTCTCAATCATAAACTTCGAGAAGGAATTACATTCTTCACCTTCTCTCACTAACTCAAAAGAGTTAGAAACTTCGGCCCCCTCACGGACGGGCAAATCCATTCAGTTTATAACACTTCACAAACAAGTCACTTCACATTCAAATATGCACACATAGTGATATTTAACTTTCTATCCTCTCCTTTGGAAAGCCTAAGCCATTCCAATCATATTTACAAACTTCTATTTGCTACTTCATACATCAATACATTATCATAGATCATAGAATATAAGGGGATTATTGTCATGTTATCGACTGGTATTTTTACTCAACAACTGGTATCAAAGCAATGTTTGTTAATTGGAGAACACGACATGGAAGATGAAGGAAAGTACAAGATCAAGAAGTTAAATGAATTGAAATTAGTCATCTAGAAGATGCAAATCAATGGTGTTTTATACTAAAAGGACTTGTATCTCCCATTGAAAGGGGGAAAGACAGAGAAAACGTGTAACGTTTTGCCATGTTACTAATAAATGTCCAATAAATAAACATGAAAGGAAACCCAACTTTTATAACATAAGATGATTTCGAACAAAAAATCCTTGGAAAAAGTTTAATTTTTAAACAAAACGAACCAAAATCCAATCTTTTAATGTGAAATAAAAGGATAAATCAACTCTTTTATAAAGAAAACAATCCTCCAAATAGGTTTAAATAAGCCAAAAAGGATTTTCAAGAACACCCCAAACAAACCCCTATTAAAACATATTTTCGAAAAAACCAACACAGTAGAGACTGCTCGAGCGCTCTGAGAACCGTCTGAGTGGTACTCTACCCGAGAGTCACCTTTTTACAAAACCTGAAATTCTAAGTGTTGGCCCAAAACACAATTTTTCACAATTTTCAACCAAACATCATACATGAATTAAAACAAATAAAAATGCTATACAAGCATGGAAAACTTCCACAAAAACCCGAAAACATGCGATACATTTATGATCAAAATATATATTACAACCCGAAACGAGAATATAAAATCCGAATCAAACTCACACACGGCCTCACATGCAATAATAAACAGTCACTGGCCTTATAACATTAAAATTGGGTTTCCAACAATCATAAATACATAA
The DNA here is from genome assembly GCA_035668175.1 of Sarracenia flava. Lineage (NCBI taxonomy): Eukaryota > Viridiplantae > Streptophyta > Magnoliopsida > Ericales > Sarraceniaceae > Sarracenia > Sarracenia flava. The sequence continues at coordinate 1,144 of JAULLF010096957.1, forward strand.
ATACAATGTAAAAAATGAATTACATATACATGGATCATGAAAAGATAAACAACAATCCTATGTAATTCCATCGGACCACAAAAGGGTCACAACAACCAAGCATCTCAATCCACCGATCATCCTCGACTAACATGTGAAATGGTTTTCATCAACAACGTGAGTCGATACTCGTAGGAAATAAACTAAACATGAACTAATACATAATATACGAGGAAGATTATGTGATAAAGATAAAAACATTTAATTCTAAAAAACTTTTACATTTCTATAAGAAAATAATTTGTAACACATAATTCGTAGACATGTCCAAAATTTCATTTTTATTATAAAAACCATCGCCATATGAGCTTATAATATCGTCATGTAATACCAACCAACTCGGTCTATGAATAGTCCAATAGGTATCGCGCCCTTTTATAACCCGCCACTACTTATCCAAAATCTGATTTAATTAATAAAAATTGACGTCGAACGAATCTATAGATCGCCATGTGATACCAACCAACTCGATCTACGAGTAGTCCAATACTTATCATGCCCTCTATAACCCAATACGACTAGCTCACGTTTGCGGTTACTAGCTGAAGGGTGGGCTATCCAATCTTGCGTAAGTTTTCGGTATTTCATTAAGGATTAGAAACCCATCTTACCGACCCAAGGATCAAAATCGGTTCTTTTTCATTAAATCTGTCGTATCAACATGACCCCGAGTCCAACCAAAACACAAGGTCATTTTCATTATATGTACACCCGAGTCTAACCAAAACACATGGTCCCTTTCATCAAAGCACACATCATGAGTCCAACCTAAACACAAGGTTCTTATCGTCAAAGCATACACTATGAGTCCAACCTAAAATGGTTCATCTTACTAAATACACATTGAGTCCATTCCAAAAAGGTTCCTCTCGCCAAACACACACTGAGTTCAACAGAAAATGGTTCCTCTTATCAAACACCCAACACACACATGAGTCAAACCCTTAAACACATGATGTTTAAGGTTCAGCTGTTCATAATTCTTAACCGTTGAATTCATGTGATTCTCCCAATCAACTCAAATTACGAAATAGTCATAAAATTAAAACCACCAATTGCATTATATTAAGCTTAATTTCATGTTCCAAGTCAAAATCCCAAATTTCTCCAAATTTCATGGTTTTACTCAAATCGCAAATCCTAAACATAATTTCTCAACTCCGCATAATACATTATGTAATTAGCAAGTTAGGTTTATCGAACCTAAACTACAATTACCCAATATCAAGCTACCACCCCCCATGCAATCAACCTAGGGTTCTAAAATCCCATTTTTATGCTTGTATACGTACAAAATCCATATATATTAAAAATATACCACATATATCTATCATCAAGGTCAATAATAACTTAGAACCTACCTTATAAAAATGGTCCGAATTTTAGTCCAAATATCTGAAAACTTAACTTGATGATACAAAATAATATTCCTCATATTTTAGAAAACACTCAACCATCGTTGTTACTCGAATTAAGATAATTTTTTTTATTTCCAAATTTGTAATCCTGTCTCATTTTTCTAAAGGTTACAAACCACCATTTTAGTTAAACATTAAATAAAATTGATTAAGGTGTTACAAGATGATAGTCACCGAGTCGAAGATATTGGATCGGAAGGCCCTCAAATGCATACAATTGAGTCTCAAATTGTCAATGGTATCTAATGTTTCAAAAGAGCAAACTATAGTTGGAATGTTGATGGCACTAGAAAAGATGTACGATCAATCGTCTAGGGAAAACAAGTTATATCTGATGAAATGACTGTTTAATCTGAAGATGACAGATGATACCACCATCGCCAAACATATAGGGACCCGATTTCGTTTATTTTCATTTCATATTAATTCTAGGTTTACGGATTATTTCGTTATGGATTAAAGTACTTAATTTTCGAAAAGTATTTTAATTTGAGCTTGTTATTGTCGGATAATAGTAAATATATATTGATAGATATATGAGTACTATTATTACGAGTTGCCGTGGCAAGTTTTGAGACTTTTGGACTAAAATTTGGACTTATTTTGATTTTTCTTTCTTGGATATGTCCAAGTAGGGGAATCGCTCGAGTGAACCCCTAGACCGCTTGAGCGATCGGGCAACTAAGACATATGTTAGTTCGGGCCAAGGCTTAATTCTTCATTCTTTTCTCTCCTCTCTCTCTCTCTCTCTCTCTCTCTCTCTCTCTCTCTCTCTCTCTAAAACATTAAGAGCAAATGCTAGGTTTTGGTTTTCAAGCTTCTTGGACTTTGTGTGGAAGTGGATCACAACAATATCAACCATTGGAAGATCTTAAACTTAGTTCTTGGAGATTCAAGCTTGCTCACCGGAGGACTTTGCATCTAGGAGTGGTTTGGCTTGGATCCTTATTTCTTCTCTCTCTTTTAAGCTATTTAAGGTAGGATCCTGAATAATTCTTGACCATGATGTTGATATGAGTTATATATTTGGTATCTTTAACTTATATCATGCTTTGAGCATGAAAAGATTGAATTCCATGGAACCCTATGATTAATTCTTGAATAATGAGTTATGATTCATGATATGGATATTAAATCTAAGATTCCTATCTTGTGATTATTGAGAAGATCATGTTAATCTGAAATGTGTGAAACTAGAGTTTGGGTGGGATTGAAAGGCATGAAATTGGGGATTTTAGGTGTGGGGATCTAAATGCATGAGATTTATACAATTTACATGAAACTGGGGTTTTAGGGAACCTATTTATGTAAATGTTGAAAATTAGGATATTTTGTTGATAACTTTTGAATTGGGAATTCAGGGTGTATTGGTTGAAAACCTAGCTCTATAGATGTTAATGGCAATTTATGTGGTTGGTGTGCGTGTTAATGAGATGAACCATGATTGGGTTGGACTCGGTGTGTGTTAATGATAAGGCACATGGTGTCTAACGGTGAGAGCTTGGAAAGTGTGTGTTAATGATAGGTCACGTGGTGTCCGACAGTGCGAGACCAGAAAGTGTGTTAATGATAAGGCACGTGGTGTCCGACGGTATGAGCCTGAAAAGTGTGTGTGCATGTGTGTTCGTGTGTGTGGGTGTGTGAGTTGACCTACGAATATGTGTAAGGAATATGGATTACAGAGTTGGTTTTGATCAAATGAGTAATGGTTTGAAATGAAAATCGGTTATGCGTCTTGGTTTTCATAAAAAGAAAAAGAAGAAGTTTTCTTTGTATAGCCCATGTGCATTCACATAACCATCTTCACATTTCATATTTTGTCCATGTTTAGTCTTTTATCCTATAAACTTTAGCTCACGTTGTCCTCACGACATTTCAGGTGATATGGGAAGAAAGCAACTAAATAGCATCTTGGTCTTGGTGACCTAACTTTTGTATATTTGATTGAATTTGTTTAGATGTAAATATATGAAACTTGGTATGTAAATTGTATTCTTTTGATAGGATGTCGTACTTTTCATTGGAAACTAGTTTGTAAGGCCATAAGGCCAAACTCATGGATTGATTAGATGTGAGGACACAGGTACCTTCCGGGTTTATTTTGATTCGTTTTGTTCATTTCGATCCATTTTAGCTATTTCTCTTATAAATCCCATATATTTTTTTAAAGGTCATTTTTGGGGTTTTCAAGGATTTGTGGGTTGTTTAGGTCTTATTTAAAGGTTTTGTAGTAGATCTTCATATACGAATTTTTAGGGCGAAACTTAGCATTTTTGGGAAAAACCTTGCAACAATTAGAAATTTTTTTTAGAATTTTCAAAGGGCAATCCTCAGGTGGGTAACCACTCGAGCGATCCCCCTTACCGCTCGAGCAATCTTACTGTAGGGGCATAATTTGGACCTTTTGTTTGGGTTTCATTAGTTTGTTTGGGATATCCCTTTAAGCCTATTTAAACATGGTTTTAGTATACCTTAGATCCTAAAAAGTGACGTAATAAAAATTTTATTACACTTTAAAAACATGGACTTGATTCATTTTTTAGTTAAATTAATTTCCTTTTATTCTAAACTTAATGTCTGCATTAGGAGCATTATAGAATTGTATCAGAGCTTGGGGTTGAAATACCTTGGATCCGTGGGAAGTGAGTTGCCTATTAAGTGAGAGTTGTGCTTGTGTGTTGCATTCATGTATTGGTATGATTGTGTGGTTGACTTGTGATGATAATGGTCGTTCACATGCTATGTGGTACTTGGGTGTGAAGGTTAGATTCTTAGGATGGTGTGTCTTACCTTGTGTGTTCGGTCTACTTGTTTGGGGTTTCAGTTAGAAAGATGTCAAGCTAACGTCCATCCTAGTTGGAAATCATAACGAGTTAACCCGGTTGATAGGTCATTCTGAGGGATCCTCTTCGTTATGTGGACTATGTGGACATGATTATCGGTGCTATGTAGCTATGTGCTTATGGACGATACTCAATAGAGAGTTTCGATCAGTTGGGCATCTCTGTTGTTCTATTTCCTTGTTATTCATTCTTCTTATAGAAGTGTGATGGGGCAAAAGGGTCGCGGTAGAGGTCGAGGTTGCGACCAGGGTCTAGCCACTAATCTAATTCCTGAAGAAAGGGATGCATGTGCCCCGTAGGAACAAATGGGAGGTGTAGAAGTTGTTTAGGACATGCTTACAACAATGAGCGCATTGGCTAATGCGGCAAGGGGAGGGCTGAGAGCCCAGGTCCATAGTAGCTATAAGGAAATTCAAACGGTTAGATCCTTTAACATTTTCTGGAGAACCTGATCCAAAGGTTGCTATCGAGTGATTGGAGGTAACCACTACTATTTTCGAGACACTGAATATCGATGAGGATGAGGTGATAGCTCGATTGGATTTATTCCAACAAAGGGAAGATGCTCGGGAGTGATTGAAATTCGCCAAAACCACTGTGAAAGGTACATGGGCCGCATTCAAACAAATCTTTCTGGAAAATTAATTACTGGGTTGTTCTCGAGATATGTATCACAAGGAGTTTTTATCTATTGTATAGTGGACCTTGTCATTGATGCAGTACGAAGCTCGGTTGGAAAATCTTTCATGCTTCACACTAAAAATGGTGGTAACTGAGGAGTTACACATCAAGAGGTTTGAGAGGGGCCTACGCCAGTCGATCAAGGATAGGATCGTGGTGATGGGTTTCTAGGTGTACACGGAGTTGGTTGAGACAGTAATACGGGTTGAAAGTTCTATGTCAGAAATTCACAAGTTCTGAGATAGTAAGTCATAGCCTAGAGGTTCCAGCGTGTAGTACGATGGGCGCCAGCAGAAGAACCAGAGGTCAGGAGGCCCGATCTCATTTTTAGTAGGGGCACAACAGTAGCCACACTCAGCCCCTGCACCATTAGTCACTTCTTCAGGACGTTCTGGACATCGGGAGTTGATTTTTTATCATTATAAATAGTCAGGACATCGGGCATATGAATGCTCCCAGAAGCAACAACAACCACAATAGCAGCAGTAGAGCCATACGCAGGGCAGAGCCGCTCATGTTAGGATTATATACTAAAAGCCATGATGTTATGTATTTTCTTTTGTTTTTGATCCCTGGATAATTAATAAGAAACAATTGAGAATTATTTGCTTATATTATTTCATATTTATATTTGTTATATTTATATGATATATGTTTACTATGTCCATATATTCTGTCTAGTATTTGATTTGGTGCATGAAGCGCGAAAGATTAAATCTTAGCTTCTGACAGAATATATATGGTAGGCTCACAATTGCAATGGAATTGGACAATCCATCGGTACGATTGTAACACATCGTTATAGTAACTTGTCTTGGCTAGGTTGAACTGTTTGGATTCGGCTTTGGGGAATTCAAAGTTCAAGCTCGATGTGTTAGTACACTTGGAGTGTATTGAGCGGGATCAATGGGATGATTAATTACGTACTGATTGTAAGAATTAATCGACATCATATATTATCATTGCGTGAACTCTTAATCCTGACATGATTGATTGATCATGCTCATTTAATGAGCAGTACTTTGAGTCATCAATGGCTGAGATTTCGCTAATGAGATCAATATGACCGATGAGTTGGGTACTGTCGTTATTTGTTCGATGGTTGATAATCAGCTGACGAAAATCATGTCAGGATTATGTTGAGGAGTTCTCCCTCGTGTGCTTGCCTTATAGGTTTGATTATACTAGAATCTTGCAAGTGGATCATTCGATCTGGCATATTGAAACGGTTAAGCGGCGCGGTTACGAGGATAAGAGGATAATTAAACTAGGTTGTTAGTAACCTAATTTAATTATCGAGAATGCATATCCTAAATATGGGGAGACCGTGGACAATTGATAATTGGAAACTCGAGACATAATTCGAGATAGGGTCAAAAGTTCAGTCAAGGCCTTTAGTGGAATAAGTCCTGGTTCGTCCAAGAAAGGATCTAACTCGGGGATGGAGTTAGGGATATCCAGATTTCCTGTACGGTTAGCCCGAGTCCTATATTTCCTCGTGATCCCTCACGTAGCCCATTATACGCATGGTAATATTTCTCACTGGTTTCAGGATAATTTAATTTAATTAAGATTGTCGTTTTTGCTGCCGAGGACAGTCGGATTGAATCAATTATCGGAGGGCATAATTCAAAAATGGCACACCTAGGGTTTTAACCCTAAGTGGATCACCCCAATGTGGGTGTGTTTAATTATATTTTTGTTCATATATCTTATCTTCATTTTTGGAAACAAAAGGATAAGGAAAATGGATAAAAAAAAAAAAATATAAGGAATAGAGGAGAATTTTTTGCATCATTCTATCTCTCTTCCCTCTCCATACCACCGGCCCTCTCTCTGTTTGGATAATTTTTGCTGAAAATTTTCTGCAAAATTAAGAGTGTGTGAGGATTGAAACCAAAATTGAGAAAATACTACGAAGGGAAACGGTGCCCACTCGCTGTGTTCGTGGCGTACGCCGAGAATCACGTGAGAAGATCGTGCAGTTGTCTCTCACTCATTTTCAGCATCAAGAAACTTGTTCAAGTTTCTAAAGGTATAAAATTTTCATATTCAGTGAATATATATCGATCGTTTTTCATGAAAACGCATAACTACGTTTTACGCATCGTTTTTTCTCAGTTTTTTTGATGTGCGACTCCGAAACCTCCCACATGCTTTTAGTGCAGCTTGGTTGGCCATATCAAACGGGCTACCCTCAGGGAGGCAATGTTTAAGGAGCCTCTGATGCTTAGGTAGTACAACCACTGTAATGACATTAGGGTTATGGCTAGCTTTAGCAATAGTCGTGCGTCCAGTCTACTAGGATTGTGGGAGGAGCCTCTTCATCTCAGTTAGTATGTCAGTCGAGATTCATGGGGGGAGGTGGACATACTCAAAGGACCCATGAGAGGGTATATGCTTTGGTGGAGCCCAGCACTTCTATCGTACTGACCGCATAAGAGTCCACCACCAGCCTGTCCGTTATTCGAGGTACTTTTTTAATGTACCTTTCATCGGTTAGTGTTCTCATTGACACGAGAACATCTCATTCATTCATTCATCTCATCTGCATTCGCATTTACATTGGGGTTGTAGATTGACATCTTGGGTAGTGCCTTGTACATGGAGACGCTGTTGGGTGAGACTACATCTTATGACGTGTGTGTAGGGCATGTGAGATGAAGATTGCTGACCGCATCATCGCGTTTGATTTTGTAGTTCTTGATATGTCATAATCAACATTATCTTGGGGGTGGATTGGTTAATTACCTTATGTACTTTCATTGATTATGACCGATAGAGAGTTTTCCTTTGCACTCCCGAGGGAGAATCCTTTTTCTTTGTGGGTGACAGGACGATGGTCTGGTACCTAGACCTCTTTGTGCATGGGGCCATGATAGTCTCAGACTTCTTCTTTATGTCTTAACATTGAGTCAGGTTGATCCACCTCTTGTAGAGTTTCCACACATCATTAGCAAGTTCACCGATGTTTTTTCAAGTGATCTTTTTGAGCTTTCGCCTCATCAGGAAGTGGAGTTTTCCATAGATCTTGTTCTACTACCCCTAAATCTATGCCTTCATACCATTTTGTGCCAACTGAGTTGGTAGAGTTACGTGTTCAGATTCAGGAGTTGCTGGATATGGGCTTTATCATCCCTAGTGTCTCATCGTGGGAAGCGTCGACACTGTTTGCAAAAAAAGAAGGGCAATTTTATGCTTAGGTATTGATTACCGTAAGTTGAACCATGCCAACGTCAAGAAAAAGTAACCAATGCCACACATCGATAACTTGTTGGATCAATTAAAGGGTTCACGTTGTATTTCCAAGATCAACTTGAAATTGGGATATCATCAGTTGAGAGTGAAGGCCAATGACATCAGAAAATGACTTTTCGCACCCGTTATGGGCACTTCAAATTTCTTGTCATGCCATTCGATCCAACAAATGCGTCAGCTATGTTCATAGACTCATGAACCTTATTTTCCATCCCTATCTTGATTGTTTTGTGGTTGCGTTCATGGACGATATTCTTATTTACTCACCATCGGGGAACGCACATGGAGAGCATCTTCTGATTGCCTTGAAGTTGTTGCGTGATCACCGTCTTTATGCTAAATTCAACAAGTACAGATTTTGGTTATTGGAGGTAATGTTTTTGGGGCATGTAGTGTCAAGTGGTGGAGTATTGATGGATTCTTCTAAGATCAAAGCCGTGATGAGTAGGAGAGGCCGAAAAACATCTTCGAGATTTGTACTTTCTTGGGATTGGTTGGGTATTATCATTGATTTGTGAAAGATTTTTCTAGGCTTATGCCTTTTATGATGCGCTTGACGAGAAAGGGCGTGAAGTGTGTATGAAGCGACGATTGTGAACTTGCATTTCAGACTTTGACGACGAGGTTGACAGGAGCACCTATCTTGATAGTGCCAGAGTGGGCTTGGAAACTCCATATACTGTGATGCATCCCATGAGGGAGTTGGCTTTGTCTTGATGCAAGGAGGCAAGGTTGTGGCCTATGGATTGAGACAATTGAAAGTCCACGAGAAGAACTACCCTACTCATGACTTAGAGTTGGCGGCGGTGGTATTTGCCTTGAAAACATGGAGACATTACTTGTATGGAGAGCGTTTTGAGGTATTTTCATATCATAAAAGCTTGAAGTATATTTCTCATAAAAGGATTTGGATTTACACCAAAGAATATGAATGAAGTTCTTAAGGGATTACGATTTTGATTTACGGTACCACTAGGGCAAAGCCAATGTTGTCGTTGATGCCCTTAGCTCGAAGTCTTTGAGCTCTTTGGCTCGTATTTCCATTCGGGAGTGGGAGATGTTATAGGTGGTGAGGAGTTTCGACATATAGTTAGATGATGTGTGAGATTTTGCTACCCTCTTCTTGGTGGCTTCTCAGCCCACCCTTGTTAGCCGTGTTGTAGAAGCACAACAGCAGGACATGGAGGCACAGATGATGCGTGAGCGCATAGACAGTGACAAGAAAAATAAGGAATGGGCCGTGCATACCGATCAGAGTTTGCACCTTACAGGTGGGATCTCTTTACCAGACATATATTATATAGACGTCCCTCATGAGTCTCATCAGTCACGTTTTACAGTGCATCCTTGAGGCACCAAGATGTATCATGATCTACATCGCTAATTTTGGTGGACGGGCATGAAGAAGGATGTTGCATTGTTCATTGCTTTGTGCCTTACTTGTCAACAAGTGAAGGTAGAATATCAGAGACCCGCGGAATTGTTGCAAACGTTGCATGTATCTAAGTGGAAGTGGGAGAACATAACCATAGATTTTTTCAAGGGGGTTCCAAGGTCACCTCAGGGGCATGACACCATTCGGGTTATGGTCGATCATTTGACTAATTCCGCTCACTTCTTTCCTATGCATTTTATGGACTCTTTTGACAGGCTTAGCAGATTGTATGCGAACGAGTTTGTCAGACTTCACGGGATGCTTGTTTTCATCATTTTTGATCATGAACTGCATTTCACATCTTATTTTTGATAGAGCTTGCAGTCAGCATTGGGGACAGACTTACGTTTCAACACCGCTTTACACCCCCAGGTCGATGGACTGTCCGAGCGTACTATCCAGATTCTTGAGGACATGTTGAGAACATGCGTACTAGACTTTTAGGGTTCATGGGAGAACCATTTTTCGGTGGTCGAGTTTTTCTACAATAACAGTTATTAGTCTAGCATTGAGATGACATCGTTTAAGGCTTTATATGGTTGACCTTATAGGTCAGTCATGTGTTGGGCAGAAGTATAAGAGAAAGCAGTTGTAGGACAAGATTTGGTATGAGAGACGACAGAGAAGATCGTTGCTATTCGTGAGCGTCTGATTATGGCACAAAATCGTCAAAAGAGCTATGCGGATAAGGGAATAAGAGCATTGGAGTGTGAGGTGGGAAACCATGTGTTCTTGAATGTTTCACCACGAAAGGAATTGATGAGGTTTGGGAAGAGTGGTAAGTTATCACCACGTTTCATCGATCCATTTATGATCCTTGTGAGGACATGAGCGATAGCTTATAGTCTTGCTTTACCACCACAATTGGCATTCGTGCATAATGTGTTCCACGTATCTATGTTGTGCAAGAACAATCTAAACCCTTTGCATGTGTTAATTTGGAAAGAATTGAATGTGGACGACGACGTCACGTACGAGGAGAGATCGGTAAAGATCTTAGATTCGAGGGAGCAAGTCTTGCGGGAAAAAGACTATCCAATTTGTGAAAGTCCTTTGGCACCATCATGGCATTGAGAATTAGGAACAGGAAGCGAAAGTACGCTCTAAATACTTGCACCTATTCATTTGAGGTATGTTGGATTTCAGGGACGAAATCCTTTAGGGGGGGTGTAGGGACCAGTTACTTTTATTTTTGTTTTGTATTAATTCTCGATTTAAGGGTTATTTCATTTTGGATTAAAGTACTTAATTTTTGAAAAGTATTTCAATTTGAGCTTGTTGTTGCCGAATAATAATATATGTATATTGGTAGTTGAGTACTATTATTGCGGGTTATCGTAGCGAGTTTTGAGGCGCCTGGACTAAAACTCGGGTTTATTTTAATTTTTCTTTCTTGGATATGTCCTAGTAGGGGACCGCTTGAGCGAACCCCTAGACCGCTTGAGCAGTTGAGCATTTGAGACATATTTTAGTTCGGGTTAAGGCTTATTTCTTCATTGTATTTTTTTCTCTCTCTAAAATGTTAGAGAAAAGGCTAGAGTTTGGTTTTCAAGCTTCTTGGAGTTTGTTTCGAGGTGATTAGAGCTTTAGATCAAAACAATCTCAACCATTGGAAGATTTTAAGCTAGGTTCTTGGAGATTCAAGCTTGCTCACCAAAGAATTTTGCATCTAGGAGTGGTTTAACTTGGATCTTTTCTTCTTCTCTCTCATTTAAGCTATTTAAGGTAGGATCCTAGACTATTCTTGACCATGATGATGGTATGAGTTGTACATTTTGTATGTTTAACTTATATCATACTTTGAGAATGAAAAGATTGAAATCCATGGAACCCTAGGACTGATTCTTGTATATTGAGTTATGATCCATGATATGGATATTAAATATAAGATTTATATCTTGTGAATATGGAGATGATTACATTAATTTAAATGTATGAAACTAGGGTTTGTGTTGGGATTAAAAAGCATGAAATTGGGGATTTTGGGTGTGGGCACCTAAATCCACGAAATTGGTACTATTTACATGAAATTGGGATTTGATTGAACCTATTTATGTAAATATTGAAATTTGGGATATTTTGTTAAAATCTTGTGAATTGGGAATTTGGGGGTGTATTGGCCTAAAACCTAGCCCTATAGATGTTAATTGCAATTCATGTGGTTGGTGTGTGTGTGTTGACGAGATGAATCATGATTGGATTGGACTTAGTATGTCTTAATGTAAGGCATGTGATATCTGACGGTGCAAGCCTGAAAAGTGTGTGTTAATGATAGGGCACAAGTTGTCTGACAGTGAAGGCCCAGAAAGTGTAAAATGTTTTTAATGATAGGGCACGTGGTGTTCGACGGTGTGAGCCAAAAAATTGGGTGCACATGTGTATTGGGGTGTGTGTGTGTGTGTGTGTGTGTGTGTGTGTTAGTTTACCTATGAATATGTGTAAGAAATATGGATTAAAAAGTTAGTTTTGACCAAATGAGTAATGGTTTGAAATGAAAATCGCTTATACGTTTTAATTTTCCTATAAATGAAAAAGAAAGGTTTTCTTTATATAGCGTACGTGTATTCACATAACCATCCTCGTATTTCATATTTTGCTCATGTTTAGTCTTTTATCCTACTGATTTAGCTCATGTTGTCCTAACAACATTTCATGTTATAACGGGAAGAAAGCGATGAATAGCATCTTGGTCTTAGCGGCCTAACTTTTGCATATTTTGATAGGATTTGTGTAGATATAAACATTTGAAACTTGGCATATAAATAATATTCTTTTGATACGATGTAATTTTCTTTAGAAACTAAATTGTAAAGCCATAAGGCCAAACTCATGGATTGATTGAATGTGAGGATGCTGGGTATATTCTATTGTATGTATGATGTGTGAATGCATAGTCTGTATATTCTGTCCAGTATTTGACTCGGTGCATGAAGCGCGAAGATCGGGTCAAAGGTTCTGACTGAATATACAAGTAGGCTCACAATTGCAATGGACCCGGATAATCCATGTGTACGATTGTAGCACATCGTTATAGTAGCTAGTTTTGGCTAGGTAGAACGGCTCAAATTCCAATCTGGGAATTTGATGTTCGAGCTCGGTATGTTGGTACACTTTGAGTGTATTGGGCGGGATCGATAGAATGATCAATTCTATACTAACTATATGATTTAATCTACATCCTATATTATCATGTATTGCACACACTCTTAATCCCAATGTGATTGATTAATCATGTTCAGGCGATGCGTAGTGCTTTGAGTCACCAATGGCTGGGATCACAATATTGAGATCAATATAACCGGTGGGTTGGGTATTGTCATTATATGTTCGATGGTTAATAATCAGCTGACGGAAATCACGTTCGATTTAGGTTGAGGAGTTCCCCCTCGTGTGCTTTGCTTATTAGTTTGATCATGCCAAACTCGACCGGTAAATCGTATGATCCGGCATATTCAAATGGTTAAGCGGAACGGTTGCGAGGACAAGCGGATAATTCAATCGGGTTGTCAGTAACCTAATTTAATTATTGGGAATCCATATCTTAAACGTGGGGAGATTTTAGTGCAATTTATAATTGGAAACTTGAGGCATAATTCGAGTTTGGGCCGTGAGTTCAGTCAGGGCCTTTAGTGGAATAAGTCCTGATTTGTGTGAGAAAGGATCTAACTCGGGGGGGTTGAGTTAGGGATATCCGATTTTCTCGTACGGTTAGCTCGAGTCCTATACTTCCTTGTGATCCCTCACGTAGCCCATTTATACGCATACTTTATTTCTGGTTGGCTTCGGTTATTATTTAATTTAATTCGATTGTCGGATTTTTCGCCGGGACAGTCGAGGCATTAAATTAAATGAACAGGGGTATTTTGGTCATTTTGCACTTACTTGGAGGCGAAGGTGGCCGGCCATGGAGAGAGAATATGGGGTTTTATATTTTTGTTATGTCTATATTCTCTTACTTATTTTGAGGAAGGAGAATATATGGATACAAAAATATATGGCATTATATATATTCTTTTATATATATATATATATATATATAATTTGAGAGAATAATTATTATTGGTAATAAATATATATTCTCATATTACAATATGATAAGGATATATATTGTTGACATAATAATTAATATATATATGTATATATATAACTGTATGGTGTATTAAGAGAGCTAATATCTGTCCATATATGAAATTCTCTCTCTCTACACATGATAGCCACCGGCCCCTCTCTCATCTCTCTCTAATTTTTGCACAAAATTTTGAAAGATTCAAGTGTGTTTTGAAACCAAAGGAGTTGATTCGGATCGGTGACCACTCGTCGGAATCAACATGTGCATTGGGTCATACGTGAGAAAGTCACCGGGTCGTCTCATAACGTCCGTTTGGATTCTAGAAACTTTTCGACAAGTTTCTAAGAGGTATAATTTAATCTAAAAATCAAAAGGGCTAATCGTTTTCATGAAAAATCGCACGTGACATTTTTTACAGTCACGTCGTCGGTCTGAAACTTTTCTATTTCCCCAACAGTTTGAACCTCGATTTTAGGAGTTTCAAAATGGGTCAAACAGTAGGGGTCCGCTCGAGTGGACCAAGGATTGCTCGAGCGGTCTATGCAGATCAGGATTTTAAAAATATCACGAAGTCGGGATTTCTCTCATTTTTCTCATTCCTCTTCGGTTCCTTTCGATAGAAAACCCAGAGAAACAACACTAGGGTTGATTAGGAGGCCTTGCACATTGTGATTAGGCTCCATTTGGGTAAGTAATCATGATATTTTTCATGATTTTTCCACTTTACGTTTGGTATTTTATGTATTCACCGAAGCCCTTCACGTTTTAGGTGTTTGGCTGAGAGTTAAGGCTCAGGATATCTGATTTTGGGCTTCTCATTCTCGATTCAAGGTAGGAATATGCTAATCCTTGAACCTTAGGAGGTTTATGTGTTGTATTTTTTACATATATGTTCCGGGAGTACGTTTTTACGCATGAAATCTATTTTGGACGAACCCTAGAATCTGATTTGCTATAATCGATTGATGTTTTGATTGTTCTAATGGGTTTAGACTATTCCTATCTAGTCAATTTACGAATTAGTCAAGTATAGTGAGATTCTAGCTTTAGGGCTTGAGTTTCGAATTGGGGCTTTTCTCCAAATTTGGGAAAAGTTTGTGATTAATCTTGTTAACGCTAAATTGAGTAAACGAGTGTCTGATTGGGCATCAACTGGATGGGAATTGATAAGATGATGATAGAAATATGGATTAAGGGTTCGGCGGTACGCGTAATGTGCGACGGGCTAGCCTAGGCTTTGCCTTTAATTTGTGACCATTCGACTCAAATCGGGTCATGGGTTGTGTGATATTAACATTATATGTGTAACGGTCTTGTGAGATATGTTTGGATGTGTGGTTTTATGTGAATCATCGGGGAATCCATCCCCACGATTAAAGTCCATAAGTTGGGTGGATTGGTTATGGTTCTACGTGGACCTTTGGGGAACCCATCCCTTTGGTTTTAGTCCGTGAGTTGGGTGTATTGGTTGCGGTTCCATGCGAACCCACGGGGAATCCTTCCCTTCGATTTAGTCACTAAGTTAGGTGTAGTTCTGTGTGATGTTGATGGGATGTGAATTAATGGATGGAAACCATTTTCTTCAAACTGGTTATGCAAATTGTTTGAGTGTAAGAAAAACTTTTATTTTCTGATAAGTCATTTATATTAATACTATTGCATAACCATCATCACATAACATCCTTGCATTCTTAGATTATCATATTTTCTATGAGTTCCGGCTCATGTGTTATTTTATAACAACATTTCAGATGACACCGACAAGGCTATAGCATAGGAGTAGATGTGGCTTGATGCATTCCCCGTCACTGATGATGAGGGATCCTTGGACTTGGATTATCATTTTCTTAGTTTGATGTTAGTCATTCTAGCAGTTGGATTTATTTAGAGATTGCCTTAAATTTTATCAATAATTTGAGTTGTTAAATTTATAAAGCCGTGAGGCCATTTACATTTTTTTGCATGCATTTGGAGAGGGTTCGGGAACTAGAGGGTGGATTATTTTTTTTTCTCTATCATCTTGACTATTGGAGTTAAATCAAGTAATCCTTGCTGATGATATTTTGGTGATATTGCTCGTTGTATAAAATTCAAGTTATAGATGTGTGTTTTGAGACTATTAGAATGGTTTGTGGAAATACCTATAAAGAGAATTCATGCAAATTATACGTAGGAATTGAATTCCCAAGTTGAACACTTAAAGAATTTTACCAAATACTTAGAGAATTCTTATTACTTTTCCATGCTTTTGGAACTTAACTTGGGACTTCAAATCCGTTCAATTTGTGTAAACATGGACCATTCTAATAGTCGTGTATCAGGCTATTAAAGATGTTAAAATATTGTGTTTTAGATGACAAATTATTTTGTTTTAAGCAAAAGCATCACTTGCAGGAACTGTGCAGGAAATTCCGGTACTGCACAGTCCACTCGAGCGGATGTGGGACCGCTCGAGCGGTGTCTGTCACATCCTGAACTTCGTTGAATTAATTCAACTTCATTTAAATTGTAGGAGATAGTAATTCCTATCTTCGATAACATCTTTGCCATTTTAAAAAGAAAAAGAAAATCTTCAAAATACTTCAAGTCATCATATGTGTTCTTGACTTAGTGAAATTTAACTTCTCAGCCTAATTATTAAAAATCATTATAATACTTCAAAAGTGCACTAAAAGAGAGGAGTTTATGTCAAAGTCATTTAAAAATTCCCACTTTTAAAACCAACAAACTTCACTGCCCCTGCTTCAGGGGGTTCGCTCGAGCGACCCCTCCTTCGATCGAGCAGTTGTATCAGAAAATTGCTTTTTTGCAAAACTACTACAAGCAGTAATTTGCTATCCAAACTTGCAATTCCAGCTCAAACTTTCATACATAAGCATCTCTAGCAGTAAGAATAAAATATACTACGAATTTGACTAAGAAGTAAATTTATAAGAGATGTAAATTGTAGAATAAACTGATAAACATATTTTATTTTAACTTCCAATGTTCTTGTAAAACACTCACCATTTTCACCTAATACCATAAAAGTATGAGCATTCATCCATAAAATTAGAAACAAAGATACTAATCTTATTACCAATTGCATTACCAAATCTAACCACCCAAGTTCCTCACAATGCATGCAAAACATGAATAAAGGTCTTATGCTTTACAAGTTTATTAAACCTAATAAAGAATGTTAAAATCTTATAAACCAACAAAGGATTTTATTATTCTCTCTACTAATTAATGAGCCATATAAAAAGAATTCTACCACGAGTTCCTCGTCTTGCGTGATGGGGAATGCACCAAGTTGTTTATGTCTAATCCTCAGCTACTGCTTTCCTGTATCCCCTGCATTGTTGGGTTAACAGTGCGTGAGCCGAAGCTCGTAGGATATATGATAAAGAAAGGCACAATGAATTATATGATGATTATGCAACAATACTTGACAAGGTATAAAGCTAAAATTAAATACTTATCTCACATTCTATTCCTTGCATAATCAAAAACAACATACCCATCCTCTATCTCCCCACTCCACCTCGCCAATGCCGCCTCACAACACCCAACTTACGGAATGTACCGAAGGGATGGGCTCCCTAAAAGTTCGCTTGGAACTTCAACCAATCTATCCAACTCACGGACTAACACCGAAGGGATGGGTTCCCTGAAGGTTCAGATTGAACCATAACCAAACCACCCAACTCACGGACTTTAACTGAGGGGATGGGTTTCTCGAAGGTTGAAGTAGAACCACATATCCAGCCACAACTCATGAATTTTTAATTATGAAAAGAAAATCTATTCTAACAATCTAACCCTAGACATGAGCAAAATTCACTCATTTGGTGGGAAGCCTAGGCCAAACCATGATGAACAACGCATAACAATTAATCGAGAAAGTGTACATTCAGTCCCAACTTATCGATTCTTAATCATTTAAGATTTAATTCCACTTTATCATAATTAATTTTACGTTGATTGAAATCCTTACGGTTTTCCCAAAATTTGGAGGAAATCATCAAAATGCAACCCTAACCCTCAATTTAGTGACTCACTTTCCACATACAATTCGTAGTATAAGAATTAGATGTCATCTAATCATATAAAAACACCCAACATCTCAGCAAATTCCATCATTAGAACCCTAGGGTTCGTTCATAATCCCAAAGACATGAAAAATCATGTCTTTTTCCCACAAAACGAAGATATGACTTGCAAACTCACATGGAGTCAAGGGTTTATCATAAACCTTCCTGAAGTCGACGATGGAAGGATAAAAGTCACAGGTTTTGAGCCCCAAGCCTCAGCCAAAAAAATCTAAAATGAATGGGTTCTCGGTAAATATGCAAAATACGGCTAAAACTAAGAAAGATTTAACGAGAATCAACCAAGAACTCACTGATTTGATGCCTAGAATCAGTCCAAAAGGGCTTCTCCTCGAACCCTAGTTGCCTCCCATTCATTCACTGCCGAAAAACACCAGAAAGATGTAAAAATAAGTCTCAAACCCTCGAAATCGTTGGAGACAGTAATTCCTATCATCGATAACATCTTTTCCATTTTAAAAAGGAAAAAAATTTCTTCAAAATACTTCAAGTCATCATATGTATTCTTGACTTGGTGAAATTTAACTTCTCAGCCTAATTATTAAAAATCATTATAATACTTCAAAAGTGCACTAAAAGAGGGGAGTTTATGTCAAAGTTATATAAAAATTTCCACTTTTAAAACCAACAAACTTCACTGCCCCAGCTTCAGGGGGTTCGCTTAAGCGAC
>JAULLF010098044.1:0-13080 GCA_035668175.1 Sarracenia flava
CAAGTGTGCAAAGAATACCAGGTAGTTTGGTCTTGATCATTATTCACTCAAAATTTTTGGAAGCTTAAAAATTAACTAATGTTTTTCTCATTGAAAATACATTGTTTACAAGTTTATTTTTAACTTTTTCAGTCAACATATTTTAGCCAAAATTTTGTATACTCTTATATGAAAAGAAAATCTTTTTGTTATTTTTTTATATTGGTTACTATCCCACCCCCCAACTTAAACTGTATAACGTCCTCATTGGACAAAAATAGATTGAAGATAAAGGAAGAGAAGAAGTTACCAATAACTGCAGTAACCATTTATTATGTCCAACCTGTTGAAACTTTCTAAAATGTTCAGGTAAGTGAAATGCCACATCCATACAATTACAGCAAGTAAAGATCCAGGCAATAAGAATTTAAATAACAGATAAAGAACAAATAAACAAAATACTGCATTTTATACCATTTTAGTTCATATAACAGAGTACAAAAGTTCGGCCCCAAAAGGCTTATTAAAAGATACATGATGCCAAAACAAAATAAAAAATACAGAGAAAAATAAAATAAGACAAAAGATAGGTTTCGGGGGAGGGGTGTGGTTGGTGGAGGGGTTATATGTAAAATTAGTTGGTGGATATAAAGGTCGGGTGTGGATAAATGGAGTTCAGATTAGGTGGGAGGGGAATGGAGGGTCGATGGGAAGACAGGGTCTGTGGGGTGGGGCAAGGGACAGACCCAAGATTGAGTTGTGTCCCATGATAGGTGTACAAGATTAGGTTGTGTCCTATGGGGCGTAATATAATTGGTTGTGGTGGGGTGGTGATGACAATGTGATCCCAATGCATCGGCTTTGGTCGGGGAAACATTGTGGAGAAAGTGGAAAGAGAGGTTTGTGAGAGAGAGCGAGAGAGACGGAGGGAGAGAGAGAGAGAGGTTGTTTGAGAGTGTGAGAAGAATGGAATTCGGCGTGGGATTTTATAGGCGCGGGGCGTCCGGACGTAAATGGATACCGTCTGGACGTCAATGGATCGTCACAACGTCTGCCCAGATGGTTCTGGTCGGTTTTAAATTTCGTACCTTTCCGAGGCGACATCGATTGATGCTCCGCCCGGACGTTTCAGTCCCATCCGAACGTTTTTGAATGTAAAGGGGTGTTTAACCGGTGCATTGACTGGCGTCTATTAGGGTTCCATCCAGACGTTTCAGTCCTATCCGGACAGTGACGTTTGCTATGCTATTTTGAAAATTGAACCGTTATGTGACGTGGTGTCCTGACGGTGTCCTGTTCGTACATTTTTTTTAATTCACGAAATCAACTTCTAGGACTTCTATAGGTCCTAAGAAATTGTTAGAGAAAACAGCCTAACGTGCAGACACCAGACATTTCCACACTAATGACTATGATACTTCAACATAGCAAAAGATAGGTCTTTTATAGGTAGATTCCCAAGAGTTGGATTCCTTGTAGTACATCCTCAATCTGATCTTCAGATTGGTTAGGCCGGTAGCTTGGGGCATTACGGTTAGATGTGTCTGTAAAGCCATGGAGTGGAGTCTTAACCCATCTAGTGGGCTTACTCATCTCTGTCTTGACCACTTTGGAGATATGTCTACCTCATGAACAGTAATACACATTAAAACGTGTGTTGCAGTGTCCTACTAGTCCGCAACAACTTTCCTTGAGACAACATTTGCAGAATCCTTGTCTCATAGCTCTACGTTTTAAGATAAAGAGACTTTTGCCTTGAAACGGCTCTTGCTAACCGGAGTTGGGCACACGATCCATTTAACCTTGGCGTGCGAAAATGGCAACTCAGTCAAGAGAGTAGTTTAACGTCTTCAGACCGAGTTTTTCTTTTTAGGTTTGCTATCACTCCCCCCAACTTGAACACAACAATGTCCTCATTGGATGAGTGTTCTTCATTTATGGAAATATCTCTGGGTTCTCTCCCAATTAGGGCTAAGTTTAACATCTTCAGCCAGACTTGGCCAGCCGCCTAATCGACTGGCTGGGTTGGGTCAGTGAGGTGTATGGATTCGGATGTAGGGTTCACTGATATGCCTTCTATGTAGGGTTTAAGCATTTATTCGTTGACATGCAAGAAATGGTCTGTTTTTGGGTTGAGCAGCTGACAGGCACCATGCGGGTAGACGCGGGTCACCACATATGGGCCTTCCCATCTAGATTGGTGTTTACCAAGGAATAACCGTATCTTGGTATTAAACAACCAAACCTTTTGATTGAGTTCAAATATCTTCATATGGATATGTTTGTTATAGAATGCTTTCATTCGAGCCTTGTATATTCTGGAGTTGTTATACGCCTCCTTTTGTAGTTCCTCTAATTCATTGAGTTGTAATCGATTATGGGTGCCGGCATGGGTCATGTCAAAGTTGAACGTTTTAATAGCCCAATAAGCTCGATGTTCCAGCTCAACTAGCAGATGGCAGGGTTTACCAAAGAATAAATGATATGGGGACATTTTGATAGGAGTTTTATATGCAGTATGATATGCCCAGAGGGTATCATCTAGCCTTTCGGACCAATCTTTTCTATCAGGACGAACGATTTTCATCAACATATTTTTAATCTCCCTATTCGATACCTCAACCTGGAAACTAGTCTATGGGTGATATAAGGTGACGACTTTATGCTATATCGAATAGCGTCGAAGAAGGGATGAAAAATATCTATTTAGGAAATCCGTACCACCGTCGCTAATGATTGCTTGAGGGAAACCAAATCGGGTAAAGATGTTACCTTGCAAAACTTCGACCAGCACTTTGTGGTCATTTGATTTGGGTACCGCGACTTTGACTCATTTGGATACATAATCAACTGCTACGAGAATGTATTTGCATCCAAACGATGGCGGAAACGGTCCCATAAAGTCGATGCCCTAAACGTCAAAGAGTTCGACAATTAAGATTGGGTTTAGGAGCATCATGCCTTTTGCAGTCATTGTGCCAATCTGTTGGCATGGCAGGCATCTCTTACAATAATCGTGGGCATTTTTAAAAAGTGTTGGCCAGTAGAATCCACTTTGGAGCACCTTGGCAGCGGTCTTCTTACCACTAAAGTGTCCACCACATGCTAATGAGTGATAGAATCGAAGAATGCTCTTTACTTCATCCTCGGGTACGCATCGTCGTATGGCTTGGTCGGCATAATATTTGAAGAGCTCTAGTTCCTCCAAGAAGTAGTGTTTTACTTGCGGGAAGAACCGATCCTTTGGTTCTTTGGATCAGTTGTATGGGATGCGTCCCACCACCGAATAGTTGATTATATCTACATACCAGAATGGTTGGATAGTAGTGATCGAGAAAAATTGCTTGTCCGGGAACGAGTCTCGTACAGGTACGTGGTCAGTGGCAGACTGTAGTAGGAGTTGAGAGAGATGATCGGCTACAGAATTCTCGGTGCCCTTCTTGTTACAGATTTCTAGATCAAACACTTGAAGAAGCAGGATCCAACGAATCAAGTGAGGTTTTGTTTCTTTTCTAGCCAACAGGTGCCTAAGGGTAGCATGGTCAGTGTAGATAATCACCTTAGATCCTAGAAGGTACGATCGGAATTCATCTAGCGCAAAAACTACTACCAGTGGCTCTTTTCAGTTCTTGTATAGTTTAACTATGCATCGTTCAGAGTCTTGCTGGCATAGTAAATGGCGTGAGGAACCTTACTCTCTCTCTTTGTCTGGGCACACACCCTACAGCATAATCAGAGGTATCACACATGATTTCGAATGGTATAGCCCAATTCGGTGACTGCATGATTAGTTCTGTAGATAGAGCATCTCTTAGTTGTTCGAAGGCACACATACATTTATCATCAAATTCAAATGTAGCCTCCTTGGCGAGAAGGTCAAAAAGGGGGATTGTTTACGGGAACCTTATATGTAGATACAGAAACCACTAATCATGTCTGTAAATATTTGTAGGGGTTTCAGGTGACCAAACAACACAAAGATGATATGGTTAACCTGTAGATGGGGCACCCGGTATGATCAAATGGTCATCTCGGATCGTTGTCGATTTTTAAAATATTAAGTGTTAGAAAAATTTAGTCACGGATAATTCCAGCGGTTTCCATCACACATTCGTTGGAGATGTACTTTTAACTCGCGTTCCGGCCTGACCAGTCTCCCTAAGGAAGGATTAAAATTATGGTATCTCTAGAACGAACCCCTGGCTCGGGTTAATTTGAAATGTAGTGCAATGTTTGGCTCACACACACCGGGCTTGAAACTATGACACGAGACTTTCAAATTAAGTGAGATGGTTATATACTTAACTGGTGAATGAAAGTATCCTCCCTATGGAGTCACTGTTTGTATTTGCGGGGACCGAAGTTGTTGGCTATTTAATCATTTAGAATATAACTGGAAATAAAAACATGTTAGTTCTGAGTTCGTTAACTTGTTAAACGTTCACACTACGTGGCCTGATTAGTTGATGTGACTCTTGATGGATTGTTTTTTGTGGTGATATTTTTCTAAGAGGGATTAATAGACTGGCATGTCTGTTCGGATAAGGATTGGTTAGTAGACGTTTACACTACGTGGCCTGCTTAATCACAAAGGCTTTGGGCTGCCAATAATTCGTTTAAAATTAAAAGGTTGAGTGACCCTAAATTTTTCAAAGGAATTAAAAAGTTTTCTCTTTTGTTTCTAAACATTTAATAATGTGATCTTTCACCCACATGTGGCGATACTAAAATAGTTTAAATTAATTGGACCTTATTTTATCAAATGGAAATAGAATCTCTATATTTTCCTAACTTCTTAGAAATATAGGTTTGTGTTATTTGACTCGATCCACCCATTCTTAATAGAGGATCCTCTCTCAGGAGATCCAGCACTATCAGGGTTGGGTAAAGACTGATAGGACGACATGTTGTAACATCTTGACTTTCATGTTAGATGTTTTGCAAAGACAGTATGAGTCCATGGAATCTGTGGCTGATATGGTCTTTAGCCTTACAAAAATGTCTGGCGGGCAAGGTCGGGTAGCAAGGCAGGTTACCATGATAGGTCTTGTGAACATGAACATGGTATAGGGTACATCCAGAAAGGGACCATGTTTCGAAGATGATCGGTCTTCTTAACGGGATAAAGGTCCTTGGAACCGAGATTGATGGGGAAACCCAGGTTAATATTATGTTGCAGTCACTACCAGATTCATTTCAGCAATCCTGTCTAAATTTTCTTTAGCGGAATTATTGAAAGAATTGGAGGCAGTGGATGGTGTTATCAAGCAGTCGGCCAATGTGTTTGTTGCTCAAAAGGTTTCTCCTTGCACGACAAGAGGTGGTAAGAAGAATAAGAAAGGGGTGCAATAGGACAATGCACAAAGGGTTGCTGGCTAGGAGCTATCAACTACCAAGGCAAAGGTTAACGTTCCTAATGGTAGTCGCTATTACTGTCAGAAAATGAGATATTAGAAAGGAGATTATTCTAACCGGAAGAATAATAAGGGGGTAGGTAAAGCCTCGTCTTTAGTTGTAGTATTATGTTTAGAGGTTATATCTACGAATACCTGATATGTAGATAGAGGAGCCACTAATCATGTCTGTAATTTATTGTAGGGGTCCCAGGTGACCAGACTACTAAAAGATGGCAAGGTTTACCTTCAGATGGGGTATGACTCCTAAGGACTACTATTGCAGTGGGAGATGCAGTTCCAGGTCTTAATGGAAATAGGTGTGTAAATTTTAAAGAACATTTGTATATACCACAAATCAGAAGGAACTTAGTTCTGGTTTCTTGATTGAGCGATGACAGATATTATGTTTACTACAATAAGAAATTTTATGATATTGTGGTTGGCAAACACTTCATATGTTATGGTACATTAGATAATGGTCTTTATATTTCACCCTAGATTATTTCTACTATTCAAAACGAAGAGGTGAATAACTTATATGTTTTACCACTAAAAGAAAAAGGTTCCTTGTTGAACCTAACACTACTTTGGCATCTTCGTTTAGGACTTCTTAATCTAAAAAGGATACAAAGACTACTAGAAGATAGACCTTAAGGTTCATTGAAAGTGAAGGCACTTCTTGTCTGCACATCTTATTTAGATGATAAGATGACCAAGAGGCCATTCACAGCCAAGGGACATAAAGCCAAATAAGTGTTGGTATAGGTTCATTCTGGTACATGTGGTCGGATGAACAACCAGACAAGTGGTAGGTAAGACTCCATGATCTGATCGTGGTGGTAAATAACTCTTTGGGAGTTCAAGGGACTACTTGTCAGAACGTGGGATTACATCCCAGTTATCTACACCAAGGATGCCTTGGCATAATGGTGTAGCGGTAAGGAGAAATGAGTTCCTTAAGGAGATGGTAAAGTACATGGTAAGTTATTCGGATCAACCACATTCATTTTGAGGGTTAACATTAGAGACAACAGGTTTCATTATGAATTTGATACCGGCTAAGACATTTCTCGGTGACCCTATAGAGTTGTAGATAAGGCGTAAACTAACTCTTAAACATCTCCAGATATAGGATTTTCCCAGCATACGTGTTGGTGAGAAATGAAAGTATGGTGGAACCAAATATAGAAGTTTGTTTCTGTGTAAGGTACCCTAGAGGAGCTAAGGGTGGTTTATCTTGTAATCCTAAGAGTCAGAGGGTATTTGTTAGCACAAATGCAAGATTCTTGGAAAAGAATTATGTTATAAACCACAAACCCCGGTCATAAGTTGCTCTATAAGAGATTAGGACTGATAATATGGTATAATCGGATATTATACCTGATGGGTGGAGTGAGACACCACCTATCACGAGTGCACAGGAGGGTCCTCGTCGTAGTGGGGGGGGGGTTGTTCGTCAGCCCGAGAGATACATGTTCTTGGGAGAGTCTCTTGACAAGGTCCCGGAAGAACTTGACACCAAACCCAGGAACTACAATGAGGCATTTCAAGACAAGGATGCAGATTTATGGCAAAAGGCTATGGGGTCTGAGATAGAGTCTGTGTACTCAAATCAGGTCTGGCAGCTTGTAGATCCATTAGATGGGATAAAATCCATTGGTTGCAAATGGATCTACCAGAAGAAGAGAGGAGTAGATGGGAATGTTAAAACCTTCAAAGCTAGGCTTCTTGCAAAGGGGTTTACTCGGAAAGAAGGGTTCGATTATGAGGAAACCTATTCACTGGTAGCCATTCTTAAGTTTATTCGGATTCTCTTATCCATTGCTGTGAATCACGATTACTAAATTTGGCAGATGGACGTCAAGACAGTTTTCCTTAATGAAAGTCTTGACGAGAGCATCTATTTGACGCAGCCCGACGGATTTATATCGAAGGGCGAAGAGCACATGTTGTGCAAGCATAAGAGATCCATTTATGGACTTAAGCAAGCATTGAGGTCTCTGAATACTCAATTTGACCAGGCGATAAAAAGGTTTGGCTTTGATCAATGTCCTATCGAATATTGTGTGTACTGGAAGCGTGATGGAAACAAGTTAGTGTTTTTAGTCATCATTGTGGATGACATTCTACTAATCGACAACGATGTGGGGTTGTTATCTTTGGTAAATGTATGGTTATCTAGTCAAGGACTTAGGAGAAGCAGGCCAAATCCTTTTAATCAATCTCTTGCCAGATTGACCACATAGGATGTTGGGCTCATCTCAAGCCTGTTATATTGACTTGATTATTTCTTAATTTGACATGGAAAATTCCAAGAAAGGATTCCATCTTTTCATATTTGGAATTTCTCTATCTAAGGATCGGTGTTCTAGAACATCCCAGGAGATGGAAAGGATGAGAGGTATTCCTTACAGTTCGAAGGTAGGAATTCTTATGTATGCTATACTCTGTACTGGATAAGATATCTATTATGTTGTTGGAATGATGATCATATATCCGTCAAATTCAGAGGTAGAGTAGTTTTGACTACGGTCAAGGATATACTCAAGCATCTGAAAAGGACTAGGGAGTATATGTTGGTGTACCAGGCGGATAGTCTCATACCACTTTGGGTATACAGACTCATATTTCCAAGATTGATATAGACTCTAGGAGGTCCACCTCAGGTTACATGTGTTTTCTTTTGGGAAGCACATTGAGGAAAAATAATGTCTCATCCGAGGGATTATACAACGTGGAGACGTTGAGGCTAAGAGGTTCTTTTACTCAGGTAAAAGGGTTAGGTGTCATATGGGTTCCTGCATGGCTTTGAATATAAGTGGGAGATTGTTAGGATTGTATACTAAATGCCATGCTTTTATGTATTTTTATCCTTGATCCCTGGAGTATTAATGAGAAACAGTTGAGATGTATTTGCATATTCCGTTTCATATCCATTATATGTATGATCTGTGTATGCATAGTCCGTGTATTTTGTCCAGTATTTGACTCGTTGCATGATGCAGGGAAGATCGGGTCAAAAGTTCTGACAAAATATACAAGTGGGCTCAGAACCTCAATGGACCCAGACAATCCATTGGTATGGTTGTAGCACATCGTTATATTAACTGGTCTTAGCAAGGTCAAACGGATCGAATTCAGGTTTAGGAATTTGATGTTCGAGCTCAATGTGTTAGAACACTGGGAGTGTATTGAGCAGGATCATTAGGACGATGAATTCTATACTGACTATATGAATTGATCTACATCCTATATTATCATGGATTACATATACTCTTAATCCCGACGTGATTGATCGAATCATGTTCGGATACTGCGCAGTACTTTGAGTCACCAATGACTGAGATTTCGATATTGAGATCAATATGGTCGGTGGATTGGGTACTGTCATTATTCGATTGATGGTTGATAATCGACGGATGGAAATCACGTCCAACTTAGGTTGAGGAGTTCCCCCTCGTGTTCTATGCTTATAAGTTTGACTATGCCAAATCTGTACAGTGGATCGGCTGATACGACATACTCAATAAGTTAAGTGGTGCGGGTGCGAGGTAAGGTGGATTTTCGAACCGGGTTGTCAATAACCTAATTCGATTATCGGGAATCCATATCTTAAACGTGGGGAGACTATAAGGCATTTGATAATTGGAAAACTCGAGACACAAATCGAGTCTAGGGCTGGGAGTTCAGTCAAGACATTTAGTGGAATTAGTCTTTGGTTCGTAAAAGAAACGGATCTAGCTCGGGGATTGAGTTAGGGATATCCGGTTTTCTCCTACAGTTAGCCCGAGTCCTATACTTGCTTGTGATTCCTTACGTAGCCCGATTATATGTGCTGAATATTTCTTGTTGGTTTTGGTAATTATTTAATTTAATTCGATCATCGGATTTTTCGTCGGGACGGTCGGGATATTAAATTAAATAATCAGGCGCAATTTTGGTATTTAGCACACCTAGGGATTTTATCCCATGGTGACCGGACCTAGGGAATATTATTACCTAATTATTTTTGTTAAGGATATACTTTGTATATTTTGGAAACAAAGGAATAGGTAGAATAATATTTGGTGGAGAATTTTTAGGAGGAAAATTAGATTTTCTCTCATTCTCTCCTCTCCCTCATGGCCGGCCAATATAGTATATTTTATATATATTATTTTATGTATATATTATGTATAATATATTTTGGAAAGAGATATACATATCTCTAAAAATATATATACATTAATGTATCGTAAAAGGGAGATATATAATATATAAGACATAATTTTTGTGCCATACGCAACCCTAGCCGCCTGCCTCTCCTCTCTCCCTTTGCATATTTTTTGCATCTTTGAGGATTGGTGTGTGACGAGAAAAAGGAGCCTCGACAAGAGACGGTGCCCACACGCCATAGTCGTTGTAGCGCATCCGGGATATACATGAGAAGATTGCTAGGTGGTCTCGCCTCAACTTGTGGAACTTATAAACTATACTACATAATTTCAATCGGTATACTTCTATCTCATACATATGATAGCTCTTTATCTTTTCATGAAAAACGTGTTGTTACAGTTTTTATAGCCCCATAACCGATTCAAAACTATTTTTAAAACTTCCGCTACCCAGACTCCAACAACATAGGCACCAAAAAGCTTAAGACCATGAAGCTAATTCAGCACAAACACAAGCAGCCACACATTCTCTAGTCCAAGAAACTGTAGCAACTTCAACTCAACCAAGTGCCGGTGCACTTGTATTTTCTGAGCAAGTAGCTCCTCAAGGTGTCATCAAACCTTAGTCCACAGAAGTTCAAGCCAAGGAAACTCATGTTGGAAAAGTATTCGAAGGAAGGAAGAGAGAATCAAACATTAAAATAGCACTTCAGGAGAGAAGAAGCTGATAAGAAGTTCACTGAAACTCTGAAGACCATGGGCAATGATCTTAAAAAGGGAGAGGAGTGACAATTTTTTTATATTATAAAACATCGTATTTTTATGTGTGCCTAATTCTACTTTGAAAGTCTTAGAATGTGATTTTTGTGTAATCTTAGATTGTGATGGTTATTTTTTGTGTATGATTTTTGTGTTTAATTAAAACAACTTAATTTTTTTTTCTAATATATCCTATGTCAAAATTTTTGTTCTGATCATATAAGTTCCTTCCTTCCTTTTTTCCATGACAAAGTGGGAGAAGAAACAAAATTGATTTGTTTATACTTGTTGCATTGCATATTGATATTACACCAATATTATATGATTATTGCTCTGATATATGATGCCTATTAACTTATTAACTTATTGTTGTGATCAATTACCCTGAACTCTATATATATGCTCTGATTGTCTATCTGAGTGGAAGAAGAAAAGAAATATTCTGTTAAAACATTTTCTTTCTTGATATTATTGTCAATTTGTTTCTCTATAATTCTCTATAAATCTGATACATCTTTCAAACAAATCAAAGGAAAAATAATCATTTCTTTAATGTCTATATGTTGGTTAATTCTAAAGTGCATGACGACCAATAATCGGGATTAATTATCGCAGACATGCTCTACTTTAGAATTTGAAAACATATATGCATTATATTAATGCATATTATCTCAAACCTAAATATATGTTCATTCTATGCACATATTTAGGGGGGAGCTTCTTATTGCTGTATATAGTTTTATCCTCTAAACAAATCAATTAGTTGTCATAGTTAAAAAGGGAGAGATTATTAGCCAATGGTTATTCAATCAAGCTCCACTTTGGTTTTGACATATAATAACAACTTGATTTGGTTGTTCCTAATGTTTGAACATGTTTTAGTGAGTTATTTTTAGAAATTAAGGGCCATAATATTGAACTATATGAATAACAAGTATATACAATTTCACGAGGCTCTACTATTGTGATGAAATTTAAAATTATAAAGACATGATTCGAATCAAACTGACCATGATTCGAATCCCCTGCTCTAAAGTGATGATCCGATTCTTGTATCCCATTATTCGAATCAAACCCTAAGACCATACATCGTGATTCAATCCTTTAAAATTTAACTCGAATCTCTTGCCTAAAACTAAAGAGTTGATTCGATCCTTTGCATTGCTGATTTGATCCTCTAGTCTTATCTCGACCATTTCATTCGATCCTTGCTACATGATTCGAACCACTTGCTTCACAAGACCAACCTGAATCGATTCTCAACCTTCTTGATTCGGTTCACCGGTTTTAAGTTCAACATGATTCGATCCTATGAAACCATGATTTGAATCACTACCTCAAAAGCAACAACTTGATTCAATCCCCCATTCCATGATTCTAATCACTACCCCAGGATCTACAATCTGATTCGATCCTTATATTCACTGATTCGAATCTAAGCCTCAGAATGAATGACTGATTCGATCCACGAGTTTACAATTCGATTCACCAACCTAAAATGGAAACATGATTCGATCCCCCATTACTTGATTCAAATCACAACCTCAGAATACGTATATGAATCGAATCACTATTGGTATGATTCGAATCTTATACGCAAAATTCAAAATGCTGAAGACTTCAGTGGTTACTTTTCCCAGCATTAATTGATACCAACGGTTGGATCTGAAGCATTAAATCCCTCCAACGGCTCAAATCTTTCAAGACCTATATAAGCACTAAAGTTTGAAGGGTTAGCCGCTGGAGAACTAAAGATTTCACTGTTGCATTCAGTTAATACTACAACGACCATCTAAGCCATTTGAGTCCAACCACCTAACAACACAGTGAAATCTCCCCCTTTGGGAGAACACAGTTCATTGCCTCCAACCACCTTACAACAATGGAATATTTTGTTGATTAATTTCATGTTTTCTTTTACTTGAATGGCATTAAAATAAAAACAAGCAGAAACCACAAAACTATTTTCCTCTATTCTGACTCAAACAATAAACTGTTTAACTTGTCGCCTAAGAAAATTTCTTAAAAGAATTTCAATGCTCAAAATAAATAGACAAGTTCCATAGCAAGGATTAATGTCAAAGAAGATCCTTTAGACAGCTAGCAACCCAATTTGGCTGACTTTATTAACAAATGATTGATTTTATAAGTCTTCTTACCTTGAATTGCTACTTGATGTAAGATCATTCCTCTATAGGGTGAGAGGCATGTACAAGGCTTGAGAGAGTTAAAACTAGTACAACCCAATTTCAAAATATAATTTTTATTTTTTAATTTTTATTCTATTATTATTCCTTTTATAAGCATGATTGATTTTTCACAATATTTCTTAATTTACAAGGCCAAGAGCTTCCTAATCTTCAAATTTCCTGCACGAGCTTTTAAGTATTTTGTACATTTCATAATTCTCCTCCACCTCCTACCAAATCTAAATTATATCAGATATCCCTAATCTAAATTAGAAAATCACTCAAAACAAATGTACCACAAATGCTCTACTAAAAAACTTTACATTTGTGTATCACAATAAGAGCAAAACATGAAGACTAAACGTAGTAATATGATAATGTAAGAAGTATCTTGCTACCAAACTCTTGGGATATGCCGAGAGCAATGGCTGTCTTCCCTGTCCAGGAGGTCTAACAAGTAGAAGTGCCCTTCCAACCATCTTCTTTTGGTGAATCATCTTCTTTGTATTAATGAAATATAAAAAATCATCCCTAACTTCCCTAAACTAGTACGAGAGAGAGAGAGAGAGAGAGAGAGAGAGAGAGAGAGAGAGAGAGAGAGAG
>JAULLF010099120.1:0-11547 GCA_035668175.1 Sarracenia flava
TTCAATATAAAGTCTATACCATTCAAATGTTAGAAACAAAACAGTTAAATGGATAAAGAAATTGAATAGATAATTAAAAGATAATACTGCCGAAGTTTTCATTAATTATGTAGTTGGGTAGATACATCAAAAATTGGCCAATGGCCTGAGGGATTACCACTAACAAATCTTTCCTAAGTAGGAAAGAACAAAATAAGATAAAAAGAAAGAAAATGAAAAATACGTAGAAAAGGGTGTGGGACCGGATCCAAAGTGGGGGTATGAGTGACTAGGGTGTGGATCCAATCGGTGTCGAAGAGGGGATGGTTGAAGAAACGGTCTCGATGGTGGAATGGAGGATGAGAGGTCAAGTGTGGGTTCAACGTTAGGAGCATAGATCTAGCGTAGTGTGGTATTTAGGAGGGTAGGTCTAGCAAAAAGGAGTGATCACTGTGGCGGGGGTGGGGGTGGTAGTGCTGGAGGGAAGGGACGAAGGCTCATAGCCTCCATCATCCGCCGCATGTACTCCTCTTGCACAGCGAGGGAATCCTCGATGCGATGGAGGTGGCCGTCTAACTGGTCGTAGTCACCACGGGTGAATACCCGTGGTGCCTCGGACGTGTCGGCGCATGCGGAAGTAGAGGTGCTTGGGTGAGTGGTGTGTGTGGTTTGGTCGGGGTCATCCTCTTCCTCGGTAGACTGGCCAGTGGGGCGTTTTTCCCGCTTGAGAAGCGAGGCAACGCTCTTGGTCCAGTTGCCATGGAGGGAGATGGTAGTGCGGGGTTCGGTAGGTTCAGTGGGGGAGATGACAAAGGGAAGGGAGCGGGTGGTGGTGTAGAGGCAGATGTAGTGGTGGATGATGTTGGCGAACGACAGCTTCTTTTGGGTCTGTCGGTCGATCACCAAGCAGAATTTAAAGCTTATGTCGATAACACTATTGATCACGACATGGACCCATGGCGTGAGATGGTTTGTATTTTGTTTATTTATGACGATAGTGTTGTTATTTACATTGCCATACAGTTATTATTGTTCTCAACACTTCCAAAAATTTAGAGTGTCACAAAGACGTCGCTAGTATCAAGAATATAGTTATATAATGAATCTGATCATAAAACTAAAATAAAATAAAAAGCTAATGTACTCCTGAAATACTCGGCTCGGGTTTTATGAAGATCCGAAGGAGAGAGAACTTAGCCACGCCTAGTTGGGCTGGAATCCATAGAAAGGTTGTTATCAAACGGCATCACGAGCACCCGTTAGCAGCTTCCAAATAGTTGTTAAGCAGTTCAGACTGGCCTACATGGGGTTAGAGAGTGTTGGAGAATGTTTTTTTTTGTCATAATTTTGTAACTCTTTGTTTTGATATGTTTTGAGGTTATATATAAGTTTTCCGCAGAATTGGAATTCTTTTTGAAATCTGTCTTCTGAGCATCTACTGTCCAGACAGAAATGGTCAATCATTTGGACATAAGTGGTGACTTCCGTCGCGATGGACTTAAGTTGCGTCTAGACGGTCTGGGCTGTTTTTGGTCTTTTTCATCTTATTTCGTTTATTTTGCAGTTTTATCTACTTTCTGCATCATCTCACCTATACATGCCTTATTAATAAAAACATTACAATATTTTTTTATTAAGTAATATCTCGGTCTTTGCCTAGTGTAGTTAACGGATTATAATTGCCACTTTTAAGTATCAATCACACACTAACTTATACTTTGCTAGTCCTCAAGCAAAACAAAAATAAAATAAATAAAACTAAGAAAAAGCTACAACGACTAGACATATTAAAAACAAATATGAACAACCCAATCCCAAGTAGTTTTCACATATCGCCTGAAAACTTTAAAAGTAAATTACAAATTTCTATATCCTCAAATTTTAAATAGAACCACTTTTAAGTTATTAAATCTTTCTTGATAACTTTCTCAACCTTATATCTGGTGCGTGTTTGTGGGTGAACTCAGTTAATCATTAACATGAATGCTTCTGAACCAATCAAGCTCAAATAATCAAAGCAATTAGATCTCGACTTCAAATCTCATAAGTTGTTCACACAGAATAAACCTCTCATAAATAGGCTATAATGTGTACACTCATGGTATGTGTCAGTGATATAAATATCGAATCAAAATTTTCACATATACCTTTGATACTAAAAAAGATAGTTTTAAAGAAATTGATTCAAAATCTCGTGACTGGAATACTGATTAATGAGAATAGATTTTAGCTTCTTCAAACTACATCATCTTTCAGGATCAACCATGTCTTTATTTTCGATTATAGCATTAGGTAGGGCAACTTTTATTGGCTTGGGTCAAAGTGTATAATGTTTTTTGAATTAAATGGTTTCTAGAAAGATATCGCAATGCTCAATGTATCCAATCACAACTCATATGCCAAACCATGTATTACATATCTCATATCAACACACAACGTAGTGTTATGACCACACCAATGTTGTATCTAATCAGCACAAGTATCAATGATGTAACATCATACCCTGGGACATTAATACTATTATATAAAAGAAACCCCAAGAACTGACAATATTAGCCATGAGTTTAATTAAAGAAAATCTTTCATTTTGCTAGATATAAATCTCGTGCTTTGAGGATCTTGTACCAAGATTAAATATGTAAAAGTATCATATTTGAATGCAAGGAGTAAGAGCCAAACCATCACCCAAAGCCCATGTTATAAACACAAACTTCATCATTTTTAAACCCAAGGACCGCTCGAGCAGACCTCACCACCTCTCGAGTAGACTCCACCACCGCTCGAGCGGTAGTTGTAGAAACATCATTTTTAGCCTAAATACTACAATATGATTTGTGCTCCAAAACCCGATTTCAAGTTTCCAAAGACATGATATTGCATATTAAGAAAGTTAAGGTACTTTAAAAAGGTTTGTTGTTGGAATCACTATGTTATAAAGCTTGAAGAAAAACGAAAACCGGTGAAAAACGTTATGTTTAGAAAAAAAATTTAGAACGGCTGGTTTTAAATCCTCAACATAAGCTTCTCCAAAATGATCCATAACCATCTCAACCATACCCAAAAGCAACCTTAAAGCATTAGAGAAAAGAAACTAGAAGCCTTGAAATAATGAGCAAGAGATATAGATGTTTTGGTAGAGAGATTAATCAAAACTAAACCAAAACCCCTCTAACTTGCAACCACCAAAAGCCCAGCTTTACATACACCCGAGTAAGACCAAGATCACCCAGAATTCTCACCAAGCATGTATACCATGTATACAGTCCCTACAGACTTACAATAGTTTAAATTGAATGAGGATAGTATAAGATACAATCATCTCATATAGCAAATGACACAATAGATGCATCCACAAAAGGTCCTAAAGCTCAAGTATTTGGGAAGACATCAAGCTATCATCGACTAATCCAATACCGTGTTGCTTGTATTACTTGAAATGTTGTTATAAAACAACATGAGCCCAAGGCTCACAAGATATATGATAAACAATGAATGCATGAATAATATGTGAGGATGATTATGCAATAGTTGTAAATATAAACATTTAAAGCAAAAACTATCATTTTCCATTAATCAAAACCCATATGTTCTCTATCCCAAAGTATTCCCCACATGTACACAACTTTCTACCATCCCAATACCACCACTGTTCTCTATCCCAATCAATTCCATGTACAATTCGTTTCAACCTTGTGTTTACGGGCATAAGCTCTAAGGTTAAGCGGACTCTATAACAACTCAAGCACAAATTTACAGACATAAGTCAGAGGGTTTGGTGAACTGCCTCTTAATCCGAGTACAAATTTACAGACACAAGTCAGAGGGTTTGGTCAACCCATTCGAGCATAAACTTACAAAAAGAAGTCTGAAGGTTTGGTCAACCTTTCCGAGCACAAATTTACAAACCTTAGACTGACGGTTTGGTCGACCGTTTCCAATCTGAGCACAAATTTACAAACCAGTATATAAGGGTTTGGTTGATCCTTTCCAATCCGAGCCCACTCACATGGGGTCTGTCTCAACACCCAACACATCACACACAATCTGCAAAACATGGATACCTATAACCAGGATAACTGCAATAAGGATACCCAAAACCAAGATATCAATAAAGGAGTACCAATAACATAGATATCAACTAATAGGATATCAACAAAAGGAGTACCAACTACATAGATTTCAGCTAACACGATATCAACAAAAGGAGTACCAACAACACATATATCAACTAATAGGATATCGACAATACACATGATATTCTCTAACAAGGATATCAACACTCCTTCTAATTTACAGAAATATGATATCACAACCAACTCACATGATATGTTACAACACACATTTGCCTAACAGTTCATAAGATATATTGCAAAGCTTATATCTCTACCGGTTCTCACATGGTTATGATGAAAACCTAGAGTTTGTCCACATATTTCAAGTTGGATATCAAAACCCAAACTATAGCATATAGATCTTTTTGTTCATATGCACCCCGTCAGGGTTTAATTTCATATAACCCAAATCAATTTTAAGGTTTTGAACCGAAAACATCATTTTCCCCAATTTTCCTCAAATCGAACCATATCCCGTTTATGCACGTTTCTTGCGACATTCGGTCGATTCTCAAACGAAAGCATAGGCACATTCCTATCATGTTATAGTATTAGGAAAACTAACTATTTTCTTGAAACCACGAATTTAAACCCGTCAAATCTGTCGTATCTCGTATTATACACGTTTTGTGCCTTACCTAACCATTTCACAAATTGAAAAAATAGGAATTCTCTAAACATGATGTAGAGGTATAAAAAATAACTTCTTTTCAAGTTCCATACATTAAGGATAGTTAAAATCGATCACAGTAGGTATATTCTAACTTTTTTGACTAAAACCCAAAATATACAACACGTATTGAATCAATAGTAGAGGCTTAGCATATATCCCACCTCGTAAGGGTCATTGATGCAAGGAAACATCCTTCTAGAGTTCCTAGAACTATACAAACACCGAAATCACAAATCAATTCCGTGGATATGTAAAGAAAATGAAGGAAATCAAGGATATTGAAGCTTAATCAAAGAAAGACTCTCCAAACAAGGCACAAGGATCACCCAATAAGCTTTTCTCCAAGTCTTGCCCTTTCCCCTAGCTATTCCACAGATTCTAGAGAGAGAGATAGAGAGAGAGAGATGCACGAATTGTGAAACAAAATATCTCAATCGACCTTAAAATATCTCATTGCCGATATAAACCGCTCGAGCGACCAAGGGTTTGCTCGAGCAGACTCTACTGTTATGCCCAGCTCGAAATTTTAAAAGTCGAGACCCGTTTCCGATCCAAACATCACCAAACTTAACCTAATGCCCCGAAATAATATTCCCGAGATTTCAAAACAAACAATAACATCATGGGACTCCGAATTAAGAAAAAATTTTAAATTCCCCCAAACTTTTAACCGGTTAAACCTAAAAGGTTTAAGAGATTAAGAATCAGTTTAGTTAAAATTTGAAATTGAAATAGTTAATGATATTATAACCTCCCACACTAAAGAAATCTCATTCTCAAAATCAATGTACCTCAGGAAGGAAACAACTTCTAGTATCTTTGTCATACAAAAGACTCTCATTTCAACGTCGCCTAATTCTCGTCGTGTTCCTGCCATAACATCTTGACATACGCTAAAGTTTTTCCCCGCAAAACTTGCTCCAGCGAGTCTAGAATACGTATGGGACACTCCTCATACTTAACATCATCCTCCTTTATAAGATTAGTCCAATCAAGAACATGCAAAGGATCAGACTCATACTTCTGTAGCATCAAGACGTGGAAAACGTCATGCACAGAAGACAACTATGGAGGTAACACCAGGTGATATGCAGCTACCCCGACTCTCTCCTCAATCATAAAGGGTTCGATAAAACGTGTAGACAACTTTCCACTCTTACTGAACCTCATCACCCCCTTCCGTGGGAAAAGCCGCATAAAGGCATGATCTCCTGCCTCAAACTCTAGTTGTCACTGGCTCATATCAACATAGCTTTTTTAGCAATTTTGCATTGTAATCAAACACCGTCTGATGATCGTAACCTTTTCCGTCGTTTCCCTAAATCCAATCCTAGTAAGACGAACTCTCCCATGTTTTCCCAACACACCAGGGACTGACACGACCTGCCGTATAATGCCTCAAAAGGTGCCATCTATATACTCGACCTATAGCTGTTGTTGTAGGCAAACTCCACTAAGGATAGGTGGTCCTCCCAAGATCCTCAAAAACCCAATACACACACATCCTTAACATATCCTCTAAGATCTGTATAGTATGCTCGGACTATTTGTCAGCTTGAGGATGAATGCCTGTATTGAATAGAGGGTCGGTCCCCATGGCTGGCTGTAGGCTCCTCCAGAAATGCGAACCAAAACGCGGATTCGGATCTGACTATTAGGATTATATATTAAAAGTCATACTTTTATTTATTTATTTTTTAAATCTTTGATCCTACGATAATTAGTGAGAAACAATTGAGAATAATATGCTTATATCATTCACATTTACATGTTAGATGTTTGCTTTGTCCATATATTCTATCTAGTATTTGATTCGGTATATGAATGGTGGAAGATCGGATCTTAGGTTCTGACAGAATATATTCGGTTGGCTCACAATCGCAATGGAATTGGACAGCCCATTGGTACGATTGTAACACATCGTTATAGTAGCTGGTCTTGTCTCGGTTGAACGATTTGGATTCAGGTTTGGGAATTCGAAGTTTAAGCTCGATGTGTTAGTGCACTTGAAGTGTATTGAGCGAGATCAACATGATGATTAATTATGTCTGGCTATAAGAATTAATCCACATCCTGTATTATCATGTATTGCATGAACTCTTAATCCCGACGTGATTGATTGATCATGCTCATTTAATACGCAGTACTTTGAGTTATCAATGGCTGAGATCTCGCCGATGAGATCAATATGACCGATGGGTTGGGTACTATCATTATATGTTCGATGGTTAATAATCAATTGACGGAAACCATGCTTGAATCAGGTTGAGGAGTTCCCCCTTGTGTGCTTGGCTTATAAGTTTGATTATACCAAAATCTCGTGAGTGGATAATTTGATCCGACAAAAGGTTAAACGGCGCGGTTGTGAGGATAAGAGGATAATTAAACCGGGTTGTTAGTAACCTAATTTAATTATTGGGAATCCATATCTTAAATATGGGAAGACCTAGAGTAATTGATAATTGGAAACTTGAGACATAATTCAAGATAGGGCCGATAGTGCAGTCAAGGCCTTTAGTGGAATAAGTGTTGATTCGTGTAGGAAAGGATCTAACTCAGGGATGGAGTTAGGGATGTCCGGATTTTCTGTACGGTTAGCCCGAGTCCTATAATTCCTTATGATCCCTCACATAGTCCATTATACGCATGGTAATATTTCTCATTGGTTTTGGGATAATTTATTTTAATTAGATTGTCAGTTTTATCATCGAGGACAATCAGGGATTAAAATAAATATTCGGAGGGCAATTTTGGAATTGACACGCCAAGGGTTTTTACCCTTAGGTGGCCGTCCATTATGGAGGGAATTTTAAGTTTTATTTTTTGTTAAAAATGTCTTATCTCATAAATGGATGGATGGGATAAGGAAAAGGGATAAAAATAATAAAGAAGTTAGAAGGTTTTTCCATATCTTCCATTCTCCTTATCCCTCATTGCCGCCGCCCCCTTTGTGACACATTATTGTTGTAGTTTCTGCAATTTTATAAGTGTGTGAGTTGAGAGAAACCAAAGGAGAGAAATCACCACGAACAGGAACGGTGCCCACTCGCCATGTTCATGGAGTGCATTAGGGAATACGTGAGAAGATCAAGTGCTCGTCTTGGATCATTTTTTTTACAATAAGGAACTTATTTGAACAAGTTTCTAGTGATATATATATATATATATATTATTTTCAGAATGAATTATTGCTTTTCATAAAACACATATCAACGTTCTTGGCGTTGTTTTTCCGCGCGTGCCTCCAACACTGACATGATAGAAATATGCACTCCATGCAAATGAATGATCTCACTGATGTATAAATGATACAGTCTATCCATCACATCGGTCAGGAGGATCGGTAGAAAATGAGAAGATTTGGTCAACATGTCAACCACAACCCGCATCATGTCATGCCCCTTTAGCGGCCTCGGTAACCCGATCATAAAATCCATGGTCACGTGCTCCCACTTCCACTCAGATATAGGTAAGGGCTAGGGCAAACGGACTGGTCTCTGGTGCTCCGCCTTCACTTGCTGGTAAGTGAGGCACCGTGACATAAACAACACAATGTCTCTCTTCATCCCTCTCCACTATAACCGTCTACGGAGATCATGTCACATCTTAGTGCTCCCCGGATGCATCGCTAAGTGCGAATGGGGACACTACCGCATCACCTCATCTCAACATGCCTCAGGCACAGAAATCCTCATTACATACCTCAAACTCCCATCCTCATGCGCGGTCCACTCCGTGGCACCCTCACCGCTTGCTATTTTCTCTCGGTATATAACACACTCGGCATCCTCCAACTGGGACTCCCTCACCCAAGCTATAATAGAAGGCTGCAAAACAACGGTGAACAACATCGCATAGTCTCCTGGCTCACGTATGTGTAAATCGGACTTACTGATCTCTTCCATCATATTCCACACCCGAATGACAGTATGCGCAAGGGAACTTAACGATTTCCTGCTAAGAGTATCAGCCACCACGCTGGCCTTGCTCGGATGGTACTACGGGTTAAAATCGTAGTCACCTGAGAATTATATCCAACTCCGTTGCCTCATATTCAAATCTTTTGTGAAAAGAGGTACTTCAAGCTCTTATGATCGGAGAACACTTCAAAACGTTCCCTGTAGAGGTAGTGTCTCCAAGTCTTTAGCAGAAACACAATCGCTACAAACTCCAGATCATGTGTAGGGTAGTTCTTCTCGTGGATCTTCAACTGTCGAGATCCGTAAGCAACTACATTGCCTAGTTGCATAAACACGCAACCCATGCCCTCATTTGACACATCATAATTAACAATATACCTCAATCCTCATTCAGGTATTATCAAGACTGGAGCACTAGTTAGCCTCGTTTTAACTCTTGGAAGGCCGACTCATAATCATCACTCCAAACAAACTTACACTTTTATGAGTAAGGCGTGTCTTTGGCGCTGCTAGCTGAGAAATCACTCACGAACCGACGATAGTAGCCTGTAAAGCTTAAGAAACTCCAAATCTAAAAAAAAGTTTTTGATCGTTCCCAAGTCATTATCGCATCAACCCTGGATGAATCCACATCTACTCCTTCACCTGATACAGCATGGACTATAAATTTGACTTCAGAAAGCCAAAACTCACACTTCTCGTACTTGGTATATAACTAGTGGTCCCTCAACCATTGGAAGGAAATGCGCAAATGCCCTTCGTGCTCCTTCTATGTCGAGGAATAAATAAGGATATCATCCATGAACACCACTACAAATTGATTCAGGTACTGTCGAAAAATTCAATTCATGAGATGCATAAATGTAGCAGGTCCATTACTCAAGCTGAATGGAATGACCAAAAACTCATAGTGCCCATAACGCATGCGAAAATACATCTTCGCGATATCTTCCTCCTTCACCCTCATTTGTTGATACCCTAATTTCAAGTCAATCTTTGAGAAACACGTTGACCGCTTCAGCTGGTGAAATAGGTCATCGATGCGAGCCATCAGATTCTTGTTCTTCATCGTGATTTAATTTAGGTACAAAGTGGTTGAATGAAACCCTTATCCAGTAAATCATATATCTGAACTTTCAGTTCGACAAGCTTAGTAGGTACAAAGCGGTAGGAGGGCATAGAAATGGAGGCGATCCTCAAAACCAAATCAATGCGGAACTCAACTTCCCACCGAGGTGGAAACTTAGACAGATCCTACGAAAAAATGTAAGAAAACTCACAGACGACTAATGAAAAGTCATAAACAGGGAACTTGTCTCAATTAATCACGAGAGCTGAGAACAAAGAACTAAGGCATCCATCACAAGGTGGATGATATGATGGTACAGAACCATAGTCTCGGTCGCCCACGAAGAAGAAGGAATCGCCCTTAGGAGTATAGATAGTAACTCGAAAATGATCACAATCTATACGTGCATGGAAGGTGATCAACCAATCCATCTTAAGGATGATGTCAAAGAAGTCCATGTTAAGAACAACCAGGTCAAAACATAGGCGGTGATGAGTAATCTCCACCTCGCATGATCTACACACCCAACTCGACATGGCAGTCACTCCCATCGGTGTATCTACATATAACATACGACCCAACATCTCGATGTCTAACCCCAGAGACAATGCAAATATTGATGAGTGTGATGCTCCCGAGTCAACAAGTAAATGTACCTCGTATCATAGAAGGTCCTGCGGTAGCATCCGATAAGGCAGGTGCTAC
Source organism: Sarracenia flava (assembly GCA_035668175.1). NCBI lineage: Eukaryota > Viridiplantae > Streptophyta > Magnoliopsida > Ericales > Sarraceniaceae > Sarracenia > Sarracenia flava. The sequence continues at coordinate 10,459 of JAULLF010099120.1, forward strand.
TGCTGTTGATCTTGATTCCACAAGGGCAAAGGCTTTCCCCTGCTTCCCCCGTACTAGAGCCTGACTGACTGAGCCAAAGTGGCTCCTCCATCTGTCCTTGATGACTAAACTCCTGACTGCTACTAAGGCTGGGTATATTCCTACCGACCCTGAGGTGGCCTGCCTCGCGATGCACCCTAGGTTCCCTGTACAGGCTGACCCTACCGGTAGTCTCGTCGCATGTGCCCTTGTTTCCTGCATTGGTAGCAGACAAGTGGAGGTCCAGCCGCATGTTTTTTAGGGCAACTCCTCACCCTATGCCCCGGCTGGCCACATATATACCAGAACTCATTTCTCAGGTCTATCTGCCCTAAAGAAAAGGTTGATGGTGCCAGTGTAAAACACGGCTGCTACTGATATGATCCCATAGAGAGGGATCGGTTACCTCCCGACTTCCTCTTCCTCGACGATTGCCCAGATGACTGAGCAAGACCACTAGCAACTGGTGGCCTTCCTTCTCCCCCTTTCTGTGCCTTTGTTAAGCCATTCTCTATCGTAATGGCTATCTCCTCCAACTCCATGAACACCCATAATCTTAAGGCCATCACCTTGTTCCTGATGCCTAAACGCAAACCTCTTTCAAAGCACTGAATCCACAGTTCCTCCGTCGATACAATCTTAGGTGCAAACCTGGTTAAACTAGTGAACCTGACCTCGTATTGGACCACAGATAGGGATCCTTGAGTGAGGGCCAAGAAATCCTCATGGTATACGTCTTTCGAAGATTTCGAAAAGTACTTTTTCAAAAATATTCTGGAAAAGGCCACCCACGTACCATCCACTGTAGCTTGAGCGAACTTCCACAAATCATCTGCCACACTCCGTTGCTGAAAGGTGGCTAAACTCAGTCTAACATTATCCTCCGTGATCCTTAGTGTATCTAGGATTCGGATGTTCATCTTCAAGTAAGCAGTAGCAGCCTTTGGGTGAGGCTCAACGTTGAAGATAGGAGTGTCAAGTATTCGAAAATCCCTCATCGCAACAGATACCATAGGCTCTGGGGATTGCATACCTCCCCTCGCTGTCTTAGCTAATACTTTCATAGCGTTG
>JAULLF010102367.1:0-13026 GCA_035668175.1 Sarracenia flava
CCTCTCAATTGAATCTCATTAATATTTCTGGGATCCCGGATAATACCTAAAAGTATGGCTTTTAAGTATACCTATCCCAACTTTTTAGGCTTTCCCATGTCTCATGAAAGGCCTCGCCTTCTAATTTGGTAAAGCTGGTAATGGCACGCCTTATTTGGTTAATCTTACCAATTGAGAAGTACTTCTTAAGGAATGCCTGTTGCAGAATAGCCCATGTTGGGATTATGTTTGGTTCTAAAGAATTAAGCCAATGTTTGGCTTTATCTTTTAAGGAGAATGGAAACAATTATAATTTCAAGGCTTCGCCTGAGAACTCATTGATTTTAATAATTGAACATATCTCAATAAATTCATCAATGTGTCTATATGGGTCTTCAATGTCAGTCCCATAGAAAGATGGAAGAATTTGAAATATACAGGACTTAATGGCGTAGTGTGTAGCTCTAACAACAGGGGCTGGATGCATGATGGTGATACATATGCTGATGGGGTGTAATGCTCGATTAAAGACTTCATCTATTGATCGCTTTGTCGATTGTCGGTTGGGTTATCAACGGGATCAACATTCGGGTACTCAGCCATGGTAGGTGTGTGTAGATGTTTGGGAAATCATGGGAAAGGGTTCGAAAGGAGGATTGCTCTAACGGTTCTTTCTATTTCAGCATCAAAAGGTGCTAAGTCGTAAGGCAAAGAGAGGCGACTAAGCATACAATAACAACACTGAAATAAGAACGAAACAGCAAACAAGATATTATTTTTTATTTTTAGCGTCCGGACGAAAAAGGAAGAGCGTCCGGACGATACGTGTGGGTCAGCGTCCAGACGGCTAAGGATAACATCCGGATGGCACAGGTTCCAGAATTTAGAATTTCCTGTTTGTGGGAAGAAAATTAAAAATTTCAAAAACTCGGGCTAACAACAAGTTAAATAATTTAAAAAAAATTCAAAACAAAAATAAGCGTCTTTTCGCTGGCAACGACGCCAAAAACTGGTAGTTTACAGATTTCTTAGTCGTTAATCACGCGTTAACTACTGACTACGTAGAAAGCCGTAAGTCCAGGGTCGATCCCACAGGAAAAATGAGTTATTTTGTTGAGAAAAATGTTTAAACTATTTAATTTAAAAGAAAAAGAGTAAATCTTGGATTTTTGGAAAAAGATTGTTTGCAATAAAAAGTAAATAAATAATTAAAAAGTAATTTAAGTAATTAATGAGATAGGTTCTACCTCAAGGTTAGAATCCATCGTCACATGATAATCTAGTTTCGATATAATACTTATTTTATCTAGCTTTGAATCAGATTTGATCCTATCGTGACAAGACCGATATAGATATTCAAGAAAGATAAATTTTAATTTCAACAAGGCATACCCTATCCGGAGCATAGCGTATCTCAAGTTCTACTGTTAAAATCTTGAATCACAAATACGGCATAGTCTATCCAAGATTATAGCATGGCCCGTCAGGAGCATAACCCGTCTTATCCATGGCATAAGCTATCTCAAATTTGCATATTCGAGCAGTTAAAACAATCATGCAACACTCATTTAATGTAATCACAGAAAGCTTAAACGAGAATTCAATTAATTAGAAAATAACATTGTTGCATAACAATCTGATTGCAAGGCATAAATAAAATATTGAATTAATCTACTCCTATGTTACCAAGTTAGGGCTTCATCATCACCCCAGGCGGAGGAAGGGACTTAGCCACTCATGGTTGGGCAGAGAACCATCGTCAAGTGGATCTCGATTGTCATCGGCAACTCCTCGGCGAGGTTCAGACATTCTAGAGGTGACTTGGCCCGGGTGGCCAAAGGAATGAGAGAACTACTATCTAAACTATGATTCTAGAACTAATTTTAGGAATAAAAAATTCTTAATACAAGGATCCTATTTATAGTTTTTCTGGTGCCTCGAATTTAGAAGTCTTGGCACGGAGCGTCCGGACGGTCGTGCCTTGGCGTCCGGACGGGTCTTGCTTGGAGGCGACGTTAGTTTCCTGATTCGGAGCCTTAGAACGGTCGACGTTCAGGGTCGTGACAAAAATTACTTGGGTGACATGGTAGATAGAGTCGGGATGAACGGTATGGGCGTCATGATGGTATGGGCGTCAGAACGGTGGGAAGATGGCGTCCGAAAGGTTTGGCCAGCTTTTTGTTGGTCTTCATTTGGTTGTGTTGTATTTGATGTTAAAATGGATGTTTTGTGGCTGTTTTACGTCATTCCTTCAATTCCTATCTCATGCACAAAAACACATATTAGATAACAAATGGGGACTAACTCAACGTAAATTAACGGCTCTAAATCGTCACTTTTAAGTGCCGATTATTCACCAAGCCTGAGCCTCGAACCATCACTCCACTTGCCTACTTGCATCAACTGGGAGTTTGGGGGTGGGGGGATGGGGTGGATGAGGCGGGGCTCGTAGGAAAATGGACTGATAATGATGTAAACTGTGATATGTGATGTGTGTGGGTGTCACAGTATCTCATAAAAATTCCACACCATGTTTAAATAACAAACTCTTTACTGTTCACCCAAAGTTAAAATATTTATTGTTACAAATATACTAGTTTATTCAATACTTTAGACCTTAACCTTACAACATCACATCCAATCATGTATTTTATTCAATTTACCCTTTCGTTCTTTACACAACCAATGAATCGATGTCGGGTGCAACATATAGAAACCCAGCCCAATTACTTAGCTGACTACGCGAAGTCGACTAACAAACTGATCACTTTATAACACACTTCAACAACCATCATTTACAATTTTCCTGAGAAAACTAAGGAATGATAACCCAACGCAATTCTCAGGGACTAACCTAACGGGAATGACACCCATTCTGCGAAGGTTTCCGGATTCTCATCGAAGGGCAATTTTTGTTCCAATTCTCAATCAACAACGAAATTTGTTCACCATGATCAATTACCCTTACATTATTGTCTCATGACCAATATATGAATTCATTTTAATTGACAAGCCCATCCATCTTATTCTCAAATTTGCACAAAGAATCAAAGTTTTTTTCATCACCAATAGAATTCCATCAATTCTATAAACATAATGGTTGCATTGACCTCTTTTACAATTTATATTCCCAATCTTCTTGATACAGTTAAATTAAGAAAGTTGGCCCAATTGTTCAACTATGGTAGTCAAACTATAAATTTACCATATCTCATCAACAATATATGCCCAACATGATTGCAATTACATAATTTTGACCGTGTATAAAAATATATCATAGTGATACTTCATCTTATGTTTTTGTCAATTAACATAAAATATTAGGGTTTTTCAATCAAACCCACAAGTTCAATTCATCAATTGATAAAATGCATAAGAAATTCAACCCACATACATAAAGAATATCAAAGCAATTCTAAAATCCTACCTTTAAGCCAAATAAAATCTGGAACCTCATGTATCCATAAGCCAAAATCTCACAAGAGACGTTCGCTTTGGCTCGATTTCACCCGAATTGGCACTCCAAACGTTCATCTAATGACTCGGAATGATCAAAACGAAGGGTTTGGAGATTTGTAACCACTTTTTCGTCGTTGGTTAGAGAAAAATATGAAATGTTGAAACATTTTTGTTACCCTAGCTTGCCAATTTAAAAGCCTGCACCCCAATTGATTGCTCAAGCAAACCCAAGACCGTTCGAACGGTCCCTGTTGGGCCAAAATATTTAAATTTTAATAAAATTCTAACTTTTAACTTTTTTAATCAAAATTTTCATCATCACTTTTGTCTGTTTAATCTCAATTTAATTAACTCGGGTTAATCTAAAATAAATTCAAAAATTAAATTAAATAAATATGTACCAGGTCGCTACAAATTTCCATCCTTTTAGGAATTTTGTCTTCAAAATTCAGCATACGTTAAGGATTGAACAATTTTGGGTATGTCTCTCCTGCATATCAAATTCTTGCTCCCAAGTCGCCTCATCTACGCCATGATGTCGCCATAAGACCTTCACATATGACAACATTTCACCCCTAAACACTAGCTCTTGGGTGTCTAAAAGCAGTAATGTTGCTCCTCATAAGTGGCCTCTTCTTGAACTTCCAACTCAGACCAGTTTGTGACATAAGATGGGTTAATCTAATATTTACGCAACATCGAGATGTGAAATACATTGTGAACTATCGATAACTTTGGAGACAAAGCCAGCTTGTATGCCACCTCTCTAAATTTTTCTATGATCTTAAATGGTCTAATTAACCACGGAGTGAACTTTTCCCGTTTTCCAAATCTAAGAAACCCTTTCTTTGGTGAGACCTTCCAGAACACATGGTCTCCCACTTGAAACTCTAACGGTCTCCTCCTCTGATTTGCATAGCTCATTTGGCAACTTTGAGTTGTTATTAAACATTTTATGATGGTAATAACTTTCTCAGTAGTTTCCCTCACAAGATCAGGTCCCAAAACTGATGTTTCTCTAACATTTGTCCATTACACGGGTGATCCGCATGGCCACCCATATAATGCCTCATAAGGCGCCATCCCAATGCTTGCCTGATAACTATAATTATATTTGAACTCAACTAGTGCTAAATGAGTCTTCCATGATATGTGAAATTCTAAAACATACATGCGCATCATATCTTCAAGCACTTGAATGGTACACTCTGATTGACCATCCATCTGTAGTTTAAAAGAAGTACTAAAGTATAAGCTCATTCCCATAGCTGATTATAAACCCTGCCAGACAAGCAATGTAAACTTGGGATCCCATCTGATATTATGGATACTAGCACTCCGTGCAATGGAATAATCTCATTCAGGTATAATCTACCATGTTTGTCCAGTCATACAAACGGGTAGAGAGTGTAAATACTTCGTTAAGCAATCAAGTATCACCCAAATAGCATCGTGCCCCTTCGTGGTTCTTAGTTGTCCTGTCACAAAATCCATCGTTAGGTGTTCCCACTTCATTAAGAAATTGGAAGTGACTAAAGTAAACCTGCTAGTCTATGATGCTTAGCCTTCACCTGTTAACAAGTGAGGTGTTTTAGAACAAACTGTGCCACGTCTCTCTGCATCCCTTTCTACCAAAGATGTCAACGTAGGTCGTGATACATTTTAGTACCTCCCGTATGTACTGCAAACTGAGAGTGATGAAACTCATGTAGCACCTCCTCCCTACATGACTCTGGCACTAACAATCTTCCCGTAAATCTCAAACCTTCATCAAACTGTATAGTCCATCCACTACTTGTTTCTCCATTTCTTGTTTGTTCTTTCAACAACTAAGTCTCATTATCTTATTGTTGGGCCTCAATAACACTATCATTAACCGTGGGTCGGGATACAATAGTAAACAAAGAGGCATTCTCAGGGCCTCCATCAAGAAGTAAGCCATACTTTCCAACCTCCCTAATCATCTTCCACTCCTTGACAGCCATGTGGGCTAAAGAACTAAGTGATTTCTGGCTAAGAGTATCAGCTACCACGTTAGCTCATCTCGGATGATACTGCAGAGCAATGTCATAGTGACTTAGATACTTCATCCACCTTCTTTGTCTAAGGTTTAAGTCTTTCTGAGAAAATAGGTACTTTAGGCTTTTATGGTCTAAAAAGACCTCAAAGCGCTCATCGTACAGATAATGTCTCCATAATTTCAAAGCAAATACTACAACTGCCAATTCAAGATCATGAGTTGGATAATTCCTCCCCTAGGTCTTCAACTGTCTCATCTCATAAGCAACTACTCGTGTTGCATCAACACACAGCTTAGCCTGTCATGTGAGGTGTCATAATACACGTCATAGCCTAGCCCCCGTTCAAGTATGATCAGTATTGCTATACTGGTCAATTTTTTCTTCAATTCTTGAAATGCAAGCTCGCAATATCTTCATCCCACTCAAACTTGATCCCTTTTTCGAGTGAGTTGCGTCATAGGTGCGGCAAGCTTAAAGAAATCAGCTACAAATTGATAGTAGTAACATGTCAAGCCTAAGAAACACCAAATTGCAGACACTGTCTTTGGCTTCTTCCAATTCAACACAGCCTTAATCTTGGATGGGTCTACCGTCATTCCATCCTCAGACTCCACATGTCCCAAAACCTTAACTTCTAGTAGCCAAAATTCACACTTACTGAATTTTATAAACAATTAATACTCCCCTAATAGTTGCAAAGTAACCTGCAGATGCTCCTGTTGAGTTTCCTCAGATAGTGAGTAGATTAGAATGTCATCTACAAACAGCACTACAAACTTGTCTAAATACAGATGGAAAATCCGATTCATCAAGTCCATGAAGAAGGTGAGTGCATTCGTCAACCCAAATGGCATAACGAGAAATTTGCAATAATCGTACTTGGTATGAAAAGATGTCTTAGGAATATCCTCCTCCCTTACCCTCAACTGGTTATAACCCGATCTCAAATCTATCTTTGAAAAGTATGAGGAACGTTTCAACAGGTCAAACATATAATTGATCATGGGCATAGGATATTTATTCTTCACCATGACATTGTTTAACTTCCGATAGTCAATACAGATTCTCAACGAGCCGTCCTTATTCTTAACGAATAGGGCTGGGGCACCCCATGGTGACACACTCGGGCTAATGAAACCCTTTTCTAACAACTCATAAAGATGCACCTTCAATTCTTGTAGTTCCTAGAATAAGCTCAATAGAAAATTTAACCTCTCGTCGAGGTGAAAGCTCAGTCGAATGGTTTGGTAATATATCAGGAAACTACATCACAAAAGGTGGAAGTTCATTCTGATTGGAGAGGTTATCACTCACTGAAGAGAGTATAAAAGAAAATTTAGGTCCCTATGACCTCCTCACAGACGAAGGCAAAAAGTCGACCAGTTGTCCCAATCACCCACTCAATAAAAAATCTCTCCTCCTGGAGTGCTCAAGAAGATGCGTCGTCGATCCAAGTTTATAACTGCTCAATACGTAGATAGCACATCCATCACAAGGATGATGTCAAAACTGTCCATGTCTAGGACGATAAAATCAAAGACAAGATAATGATCAACAATCTCCACCTCATGAGATTTATAGTCTCGCCTCAACACAGTACTCCCCCTGATAGGAGATTCCACACTGAAGGTGTGATCCAAATAATCTACGTCTAAACCCAAAGATGACACAAACCCCAATGAAATAAATGAATGAGTTGCCCCGGTGTTTATGAGTACACATGCCTAAGAACGAAAAACAAGAATAATACATCAGATTACTGGCACACTCGTAGACATATCTGGTACTACTAGTGCTTGTGAAATACTAGCCTCTTCAATTGCGTAAACTCTCCCTTGGTTACCCTGTGTCTGCCCAGTTGTGCCTCCTACCCCCAGCCTGTCTCGCTAGCTGTGCAGATGTTATACTCTCTGTGGGCCCCACTATCTATGCATCTGTCATCTGTTGTGTTTTCCCATAGTTCTAGCATCCCCGGGTGAACTAAATAAGTGGTGCACTTGATGCACTTTGTATATTCCCTCATTGGGGACAATTCCTACGCAAATTCCCCTGATATCCATACTGAAAACAGACAAGAGGTCATCTTCCCTATGACTGACCATGCACCGTACTCTGTGCTGATTATGCATCAATGACTTTGCCTTCCCCTTCTATGGGCACTCCTTCACCCGATGACCCGGCTTCTTACAGGTAAAGTAAATCAACTTCCTATGTCCTGATGACATTGTTGTAAGTGTAGCTGCTAACTGCTGTAGTTTAGGAGGTCCTTTTTTTTATAAGAACTCGGGTCTTCAAATCTCTACTTCTTAAAATGTCTTCCTTTTGACTATGCACTGCCTCCCCCTTGCTGGGATTTGTTCTCCCTAAATTTTCAGGTCTCAACCAATGCATTATCCACTTTCATCGCTACCTCCACCAACTCTGTAAAGACTCGAAGTCTCAAAGCTGTGGCATGCTCTCTAATTGAAGGTTTAATCCCCTTCCCAAACCTTTTTTCCATGAGATCTTCTATTGCCATCATCTCCTAGGAAAACATTGATAAGATGGTAAACTTGGCCTCATATTGCCGAACAGTCATGGACACTTGAGTTAGGGCTAGAAATTCATCCCTAAAAGCATCTTGAGAAGACTCTAGGAAGTACTTTTCCAAAAGCGATGTCATAAACGCCACCCGTGTACCGTCTATAATAGTTTTAGAAAAACTCCACCATTCGGTGTCGTCACCTTGGAACTAGAAAGCCATAAGGTTGACTCTATGCCCATCTTCACTAATCTGGAGAGTGTCCAGACATCGGGTGACTACCTCTAACCAGTCTGCAACTACTATAGGGTCCACTTCACCCTTAAAGGTCGATAGGTTCAACCTTATGAATTCACGTAGAGTGGGCATAGCCCTCATCGCAGGCTATCCTGCTAGACCCATTGTAGCATCTATCAATGCTTACATCATGCCAAAAATTTGCTACATCATGTCCACATTTCCCACTAGTTGCTATGGGGCTGGCATATCTCTTTTAATTGGAGCCGGCGCATTGGCACGACCTTTGTCGCGATTGCAACCTCTACCTCTCTATCATGGCATCATAGTTATATATGTAAGAAAGCACCAAAATTTATCAATACGATAATCTACTAGTATAAAGTCTCTCTATCAACTACCATTAGCAATTTTGTACAGTTCTACATCAACATATGACACCAAATCACATAAAATCACATATCGAGGAGAACCCATAAGAATGACATGTCAATCTGACTGACTTAATTAGATTTCTCATATAAATGATATTGGCCAAACACATTTATATTTCAAACCCCATAGAAGTCGCTCGGACACCAAAAGGCAAGTCATGTCATCCCATGTGTTGGCACAAGGGTTATTCAATCAAGTTTCTCCTTGTTTTGACATATAACAAACAATTGTATTTGTTTGGTACTAATGTCGTATCTGTGTTTATATGTATTTTTCAGGAAATTAAGGTATTAAGATAACCAATTTTCTTATTTTGAGTGATCAAAATTTTTACTAAAATGATTTTAAGTTGAAGTCAAATTCAAAAATTTTCTCAAGTTTCAAAGTATGGAAAATGTTCTTCAGCACAAAAAATTTCATCAGAAAGAGAGATTTTTCGTCAGTTTTGGTTATGCTAGAGGATGGGCCATTTTTTCGTCATTTCGAACAAGTTCATCAGTTTTGCAAAAGAACAAAACTGACGTCAATTCTCAAGATTTTTCGTCAGTTACTCAAGGAGACATGTTCATCAGTTTGTGCCTCAATATTTCGTCAATTTATGCCAAGAAACTTCGTCAAAAATTCGTCAAGGAGAAGAGAAGAAAAGTTCGTCAGTTTCTGCGTCAGTAATATACTGAGACGATTCTCTCTCCTCGAGGTCACAAGAATTTTCGTCAGTTCGAAGAAAAGTTCGTCAAATTGCTCAAACCAGCTTCACAAGATTTTTCGTCAGTTTCAAGGAAAGTTCGTCAGTTTCCAAGACGCGTGAAAAAGTTCGTCAGTTCTCCAGAAAGTTCGTCAGTTTGCTTCGGGATTTCAAATTTCGCAAATTGAAATGGAAATGTTTTAGAGCGTATTTTGACCCCAACGGTCATATTTCCAAGAGAGGATATAAAAGCTCGAAAATTTGAAGATAAACTACAAGAGAATACTCTATTACACAATCTTATTATTTGAGACCAACCACGAACGAGCAAAAGCCCTAGATTTTATTACTACTGCTATGTCTTCAGCTGCTACATTTAATTTTTCTTTGGTTTTCTCTCATTCAACCACTCTCCCAAAGCCTTTAGTGTTTATTTATTACTTGAGAGGGAGAGAACATTATCTGTGAGCTTTGATATTAATATCCCCTCATTAAAGGAGGACTACTTCCTCATTTACTTCATCATACTTTGTAAAATACTCCGCTTTGCCTGTAAAAAGATTGGGTTATGCTTCACCCATTGAAGGATTCCTATGTACGTGGCTTCGATTCGCCCTCTTAAGAATCGGATTTTAGTGGATTCAAAACTCCCAAGGAAATTGGGAGAGGACTAGGTCAAGAGGACTGAACCTCTATAAATCTCCGTATCGTATCCTCTATCTCTACACTCTTTACTTTTCAGCATTCAATTTATTTTTGTGTGCTTGTTTTAATTAAAAAAAGAATTTTTTTAATAGTTAAAATCTGCCAATCAAGCCATTCACCCCCCCTTTGGGTTGATATTTGGGACAACAGAAATCTCAGAAGAACTTTGTGGTTAAGCGTGCTTGAGTGGGAGCAATTCTGGGATGGGTGACCCCCTTGGGAAGTGTAAAACCGTGAGGGTTTTATCCAAAATGAATAATATCGTTGGATGTGAAGGGTCGGGGTGTTACATACTATCATTGCTAACTATATATAATTGTTAATATTAAATATATAAAAGTTGAATTTTTTCATTTTGAACAAAAAAACAAAAAAAAAAGTTAACTTTTTGCCAAGTAATCAATTTCAAAAAAGTTAGCTTAAAAACTAAGTTACCAAACAACCTATTTTGAACTAAATTTAATCCTTTTAATTAAAAATATAAAATAATAATAATAATAAACTAACTTTTAAACTAATTATCAATCGCGCTCTTGATCTTTTGTTTTTTTCCCAGAGGTCATAAGAACTTCGAGAGAACATGGGGAGATGTAGGTTGATATCCCACTGTTATGTAAGAGAAAAGTGAAAAAGTAGCGCCACTTGAATTTTTATTATGTAGAAAAAAACCAGATAGTTTAAAAATTAGAAGAATTAATTAATTAATGTTTTATTTTATTTTAATTTTCAAATTACCATTAAACATTTAACCCTCTCCAAGTTTAAAATTTATAATTTAATAAAAAACTTATTATTTTTTTTACATAAATTATACTCACCTATCTTGAGAATTTAAGCTTATTTTAAAAACCTCTCAAAGATTACTGAAATAACAATGGCCTTTTTTTTATTACAATTACCGAAGAGCCCACATTGAATCAGGCATCGAGGCCAAGCCTGGGCTGAATCGGCAGCAGTGCAAATCCAAGAGATAGTATCACCACGCAATAGACCAAAGTAAGGCCAGCCAAAGTTGGGACAATCCAAACGCCCAGCAACTAATCCGAACTAAGGCTGTAGATGATCACATCGAAATATGACTTAACCCAACAGAGTTGATCCGGAGCTGAACTAAAACATGGGATTTGGAACCAAATAGGAAAACCGTCTGGGCTGAGCATCAGAAAGCCAGCTAGGGCAGGGCCGTAAACCATCAAAGGCAATACAAGCACACTAGAAAATGGAAAAAACCAACAAATGCAACCATCAAACCGCAAAAGGAACTAAACACAATCCAGCTCAAGGCAACCAGAGCAGGGCTTTTAACACAGCAGCACATACCAAGGCAAACGAAGTCTTTCTCCACCAAATCCTCTGCAGCCGCCAAGCAGTGAACAGCAGCGATCACACAAACCACCTAGCTATGGCCCATCCCTCACATCCAAGAACTAGGAATCCAACCACAACCAATAGGGCCAAACCACACGCAGCTAACCCCAGCAGTAGAGAGGTTGGTCCACATCTGGAGCTAGCACTAAGAGCCTTGCTTGCGCCGAATTACTATTGCGTGCAGCCGGCAGAGAACTGCTACTACAAGGGAGGGGTTTGCATGGTAGGACACTCCTTGCAAAGGAAAGCTGCACAAAAATAACACACGCGCCCAGAAACACCCACCCGATCCCTTACACCTGTCGTAAAGGGAAGGCTTTAAACAAAGAAAAGAAGAGACTATGCACATCCTGCATAGCTAGGTAAACATGAAAATGAAAAAAAAAACAAAACAACCAAAATTCAGACTACCCAAATCATCCTACTCCCTTTCAAAGGCAACCCACGAATAGCCCAAAAAAAGAAGAGGATAGGAGGGGAGAAGGAATAAGAAAAAGAAGAAAAAGAAGGAAAAAAATAGAAGAAGAAAGAAGCCCCCAAACTAGCAATGAATAAGCCCACGTCAAAATTTTGCACAGCTCGCACAAAACCTTAATCTTCAGCTGCAAGATGTAGATGAAAAAGAGAAAAAACTTTGACACACACCCCGCATAGGAGACATAAACCAGCGAAACACACACACCCAACTCACCCACCTGGTCCCTTACATATGCTGTAAGGGGAAGGCTTTAAACAAAGGAAAGCAAAGACAATGCACATCCCGCCTAGCTAGGTAAGAAGGAAAGCAAAAAAACAAAACAACCAAAAACAACCAACCCAATCCGGCATATTCCTTAACAAAAGCAACACAGGAACAACCCGAAAAGAAGAGAGGAGGGGAGAAGGAAAGCAAAGACAATGCACATCCCGCCTAGCTATATCAATTTTTTGCATCATAAATAAATATTCCATAAATACCCTTTTTAAATCGAAAATAAAAATAAATAATAAATAAATGCCCACATGAACAGACTCTTCCATGGTTAAACAGCACCACTTAACACCACCTCTTCCAAACACATTTCACACAACAATTTGTGAGACTCTTGCTCTACTAATGATTTCTCTTCTTTTCCAATGATTTAAGTCTTGGGTTTTGTGTTTTTCTGATTATAATATGAGAGGGATTGTACAATATCATATTAGGTATATTCTTCTTACCTTATATGTCGAATCCTCGTTCACTGTATTATGTGTGTAACGTATATTAATGGAGAAATCTATACATGATATTATAAAATTGGACGATGCCTTATGTGATGAGTGTTCATGTTTGGATTGGAGCTACGGCCCCTCAGTGTAACGAGCCCGTAAAGGAATGTGATTGATGGTCGGGGCTACGGTCCCTCGGTGTAACGAGCCCATAAAGGAATGTGATTAATGTGCTTGATGATCGGGGCTATGGTTCCTCGGTGTAACTAGTCCATAAAGGAATGTGATTGATGATCAGGGCAGCGGTCCCTCGTGTTGGCCCAAGGGTTATTTCAATCAAGATTCTCTTTGTTTTGACATATAACAAACAATTGGATTTGTTTGTACTAATGGTTGATTTGTGTTTCCATGCATTTTCAGGAGAT
>JAULLF010104530.1:0-12992 GCA_035668175.1 Sarracenia flava
ATTGATGGATTTAATTCAGGCCAATTGATTTTAATAGATTTAGTCATTTAATTAAATTTAAAAAATATTTAAGATAAAAATTCACTTTCCTATCGTATAATCTACCCATACCCTTGCCGCCACTGACAGTGCCGCTGACCACCACCATCATCGTCGCCGACCACCACCGTCGTTGACTACTACCACCACCATTACCATTGTCGTCTACCGCCACCACCGCTGTTGCCACCATCGCAACCGCCATCGATCACCACTATAAGCGTCGTCGTTGCCGACGTCATTGTATTAGTGATACAATAGTCAATGTATAACTAATACATATGTATCAATGATACATCAAAACTAATGTATCACTAATACACATATGTGTCACTGATACAATATATGTATAAGTGCTACATATATTGTATCAATGATACAATAATATGTATTAGTGATACAATAATATATGTATCAGTGATACACATGTATCAATGATACAATAATAATGTATCACTGATACAAAGGTGTACTGATACATAATATGTATCAGTGATACAATAATATATGTATCACTTATACACATGTATCAATGATACAATAATATTGAATCACTGATACAAAGGTTTATCAGTGATACACATACGAGACCGAATCTGAATCCAAAAAAACAGGTCCATCTCTAGATCCAACACGTCATTTCAAAAAAAAAAAAAACACACCGAAATGAAAATCGCATAATGAAAATCAAAAAGACTTTTGTTCATCCTTTCGCCAGAGTTACAGGTGTTTGTTTTTTCTTTGGACTGGTTTTTTATTCGTCTGTGTTGGGATTGGAAGACTCACTGGTTCTAGAAATCATGGAACCAAAGTGCGATTTTTCTAATGAAGGTGTTTGGATTTTTCTCGACGATTTCGCAACAGTAAGGCCAGAGGAGCACGATGACCAACGGTGAAGGAGGATTTCGGAACAGAGGCAAGTCTGCTTGTAGGTTCTAGTTGCCGGAGGTTGTTTTCGTCGGAGGATTCAAGTTTTTTGCACCGTCGATCTTCTGTAGTTGGTGAGATCTTGCGTAGGACTTGCAAACAGAGGAACCTTGGGAATCATCTGGTGGAAGCGGCACAAGCAGTAAGAGACAACCGGGGAAAGAGAGTGTAGCGTGTGAAGGAGAAGGAGGAGGAGGAGGAGGAGGCGGCGACCGGGGAGAAGGGATCACGACAGTCTAGATCTAGACGATGGAACGCAAGGATGGGCGACGGCAGAGGATGAGCAGCAGTGCAATTGGGTGAGAAGCGATGACAGCGAGAGGGGTGACGACGGCATGACAGTTGTCAGCAACGACAGTGAGATGGGATAGTGGCACAAGAGTGGGGAGAGAGAGAGAGAGAGGAGAGATATTTGGTTAGGGGTTGTGAGTATAGATGTGTATGTATATGTATATAAAATAGTTATATCAATTTTTAATAAAACTGCATTATTAAAAAAATACTGAAAGGAATAAAGCTAATATTGTAATATCCGTAAATTTAATTATTATTCAATAAAAATAGAAAAAAAAATTAAATAATTAGTTAGTAGAAAAACTATGAATAAGGTTTCAAGTAAAACCCTATAATTTAATTCAATTCCAAAATCTAAAATTTAATCTCAAGATTTTCAAACACAAAAATAATTAGATAAAAATAACAAAATTTTGATGATCGAATAAATTTTTATGGATTCCGTCAACACAATAATTTATAAAGTAGCATCAAAAACTTATATTAAAAAAATTATTTATGATTTAATCCTTTATTTGACCCTTTTAATGGATTTAATCATTATATTTTATGAATAATAAATTTAATTCTTTAATTAAAATATTTAATTTGCTAATTCCTATTATACCCTTACTCGTCCATCCCCCTCCTCCTCCTCTCCTTTGCACGCCGCGTTTCACCTCCTCCTCCTTCTCCTTCGCACGCCTCTTCTGCCTCCTCCTCCTTCGCACACCACCATCGTCGCCCTTCATCGCGCTCCGTCCTCGTCTCCGGTGAAGTTGTTGTCTTCGGTGAACAAGGTGAACGCTCATCTCAAAAATTGCAACTGGTGAAGTCGCCGTCTCTGATTTGGGATTTGATTCCTGAAATTACGATTCATTCCCACAATCGGAACTCAATTGAAATAGGTAATCGGAGGTTGAAGATTGCATCACCATTTTAGGTTTCTGACAAATTTTTGGTCTAATGCGATTCTTGTATTCCCCCCGTTTGGATTCGAAGATCGGTCTGTTCTATTGTGATTTTCGATTTCGTTGTTTTTTATCTTAAATATGTTTTTGTTAGATTTTGTGATTTTTAATCGTTGTTTTCGATTGTTGGGATGAGTTTAGGAAGGGATTTTATTGTTGTGATTATTAATCTGTATCATTATGATTTTCGATTTCGTTATTTTTGTCGATACACCTAGTCTCATACCTGGGGTGTATTACAGATACACCTAGGCCATGCATCAGATTTAGGATTCAATTCATTTGACTGTATATACAATGTAACACTGATACATAGGTGCATCACTGATACATTACCTATGTATCAGTAATATATAGCCCATGTATCACTGACACATAGCTCATGTATCATTGATACATAGCCCATGTATCACTGATACATAGCCCATGTATCACTGATACGTAGACCATGTATAATTAATACAGAGACTATGTATCAGTGATAAATGGGCAATGAACCAGTGTTGGACTAGATACAAAAGCCATGTATCAGTGATACGTAGACTATGTATCACTGATACATAAGCCATTTATCAGTGATAGGTAGATTATGCACCAATTATATGCAGACTATAGACTTGTATGAGTGATACACAGACTATGTATCAGTGATACATGGCCAATGTATTAGTAAAGAAGATGCAATTGTTGTGCATCGTTGATTTCCAAAACCATAAAGCTGTCAAAAAAAAATACCAAGTTTCGTTTTTTAATTAGTTAACATATCAAATATGTGATGAAATAAAGCAACATCATTTAAAATAATTGCACGCACTTGGTTTCTGCACGTTTCCATAAACTATGAAGGGCTCACCTATCTACTATATACAATTATTTAAAGACCTCGTTTTCTTCATCTAACGGTTGTATCTTGAGTTTTTTGGGCTCTTTTTCATTTATTGCTGAATCAATGTCGAAAACTTGCTTTGTTGGTTTTTCAACTGCGTCAGCCTTATTTTTCTTTGCATCACGCTTTGATTTTGGCATCTGGGTTTCTTTTCTTTTTCTATTTTTTATTCTTTTTACCATGGAGCTTTTTTCTCTATCTTGAGTTTTTGAGCTTTTTGCCATCATTGATAGATGGTATAATTGTCACTGGTAGATGGGATTTGTATAAGTGATACATAGTCTATATCACTGATACATCGGTTATGTATCATTGATTCGTAGGCTAATTATCACTGATACATTGGCCATATTTCACTGATGCAAAACCGTTTTATCAGTGATACATATGTATTTATCACTGATGCGTAGGCTATGTATCAGCGATGCATAGCGTACGTATCACTGATACACAAGCTATGTATCACTGATCGATGGCATAATTGTCACTAGTACGTGTGATTTGTATCAGTGATACATAGGTTAATTATCACTGATACCTTGACAATGTTTCACTGATGCATAGCAGTTGTATTAGTGATACATAGTGTATTTATCACTGAAACGTAGGGTATGTATCACTGATACACAGGTTATGTATCACAGACAAATATGCCTACGAGCATTGTATCAGTGATACATCCTATGTATCAGTGATACATACCAATTGCATCAATGATACATAGGCTTGTATAGGCTAATTATCACTGCTACATAGGCCATGTATTACTAATTCATAGGAGTTTATCAGTGATACATATGGTATTTATCATTGATACATACGCGTTGCAAAAGTGTTACATAGTCTATGTATCACTTATACATGGACCTTACCTCAGTGATACATGTGCTACGTATCATTGAATAATATGACTAGGAATATTGAATCGTTGTCTATGTATCACTGATACATAGGGTATTTATCAGTGAAATATAGGGTATGTATCACTGATATGTCGTGTATGTATAAGTGATACATATGCTATGTATTAGTGATACATCGGTTATGTATCCCTGAGTTACGTAGAGCTTATATCACTGATACATCGGTTGTGTATCTCTGAGTCCTAGGCAAATGATATAGGCTATGCATCAGTGATACATAAGCATACAAACAGTGTTATGTAGTCTATGTATCACTGATACATGGACCTTGCATCAGTGATTCGTAGGCTATGTATTACTGAAAGATATGACTAGGATTTCTATCAGTGATACGTATGTGTTACACATAGGGTATGTATCACTGATACATAGACCAAGTATCAGTGATACAAAGCGTATGTATCACTGATACATAACGCAAACAACCATTTGATATCACTGATACATAGAGTATGTATCAGTGATAAGAAGAGTATATATATCGGTGATAGATATAAAATGGTCGAATCGAAAAACTTATGTATAAGTCATATCAATAAACCCTATATATATGATACACGTGTGTATATGTTCAAATTCTTACTTTTACAGTATTTGAATCGACGTTGATGGAACTCCATGATATGTATTCGTCGAAATATCCTTCAAGTGACTTGCAATGTGTCTTGAATGGAATCGCTTCGTCGTCTGAATGGAATCACTTTTCATTGAGTCGAACAGTTGAATACTCGAACAATCGTTTGGGCGGCAAGTTTTGTGAACGAACAGTCGAAATGTCACTTGGGCGGCAAGTTTAAGAGGTAAATGTGCAATCTTGTAATTTACGTTTTAATTAAAATGACCTAATTTATTATTTTATTTGACAGAGGATTTTATCCTAATTCTGTATATAAGTTATGGCTGAATTCCAAATGCCTCTTTAAAAAAATATAATAATTTTGTTAAATAATAAAATTTTATTAAAAATGAAATGAAATAAAATAAAATATGCAAATAAGGATAAAAGGTGGGGCGCGGCGAGTGAAGCACGCGTTGCATGGCACTTGGGAGAACCAAACGTGGAAACTTGGCAGCCGAGCAATTGGTAAAAGCAAACCGGGTCAGCGTTTTACGGCCGGTTTGATCTCTTGATTCAAGGGGGGGCCTCACTCGCCTGCTCTCGTCTCCGTTCAGTTTTGCACTCTCTTGTGAGCCGAAGGCCCTAGGTTAGAAGTGTTCTTCAGGACTGGCATACCCGTACGGAAAAATCTAACTTCGTATCTGCGGACATGGAAATGCAGAGCGACTTCGATCGCCTCCTCTTCTTCGAGCACGCTCGAAAGGCCGCCGAAGCCGACTACGCCAAGAATCCCCTCGATCCTGAAGTTCGTATCGGTCCTTATCTGCCTATATCTCTTTCTCCACACTCCTCACATAATATATCAAATCGATCTCTCTGGAGCACACTTTTAATCAATTTTGTTCTTGGATTTAGATTTCTCTTGATTTAGATATTTTGTATTTCTGATACTATGTGCAGAATCTGACAAGGTGGGGAGGTGCGTTGCTCGAGTTATCACAGTTCCAGAATGTTAGCGAATCAAAGAAGATTCTTCAAGGTACCAATCTCCCCAACATTCATCGTATATCCGAATCCAGAACTTCCTGTTTGTGAAAAAAAATGATTTCACATAATACTTTTGATTGAAAAAGAAATCTGATTTATTTAGTAGCCCTCGCCCAATGGGAAGATGAGTCAAAATCATCAGGTTCAAAACCTATGTGGTGTAAGAGCTCGTTTGGTTTGAAGGACTATTTTCATAATTAGTGTTTCTGGATTATTAGTGCTTAGAGTATTATGGGTTGGATTATTAATGAATCGTTGTTTGTATGGAAGGGTGTATGGTTGAGAGTATGATAACTGAATGGAAAATAGTACGATATTTGGTTTGGCATGATTTTATTGGAATTAAAACTTTTTCATTTATAAAAATGTGATTCTGATCTTGGGAAAAACTAACCCACCTTTCCCCTAGGATTGGAATAGTCCCCCTAATGGGATGTTAAATTAGTTTGGGGGTTTTCTTAAACTCCCCTCTATTTGTTTCCCAAACCTCTATATAACATGATAGAACTTATGATGTGGCATCGGTGTAGGTGTCAAATCTAACCATTGAAATGAAATAATCTTGATCTTCCATTATGTTATCTCTCATATCTCATGTTCTTCTTTGTAAAAAGGTTAAAAAAAACAAAATCATTTTTATTATTTCTCCTTTTACTAATCCAATAAAGAAATAGTATAGCTTTTTAATTTTGTTATTTTTTCTATTTTTTACAGCCATAAATTATAAATCGAATAAAATTATATTTTTAATTGGGTGCCTTAAAATTGGCTGATTAGCTAATAATTAAATTATTAATATTATTTTTTGTTCTTTCTTAAATTCTTAAAATTAGATAATTGAGTCGCTTTAAGCACGGGTAATAACTAGTAACTATATATGGGAAATAGTCCCATCCCCCTTCTTATCCCATCGCCAAATATGGCCTAAGGATATTAATTTTAAATAATGAACAATTTCCTCGATTGTTAAAGGTAATAATGTAAGAAAAAAAGGAACATATTAAAAAAAGGGTAAAAAAAGAGATTGAAGAGAGTTAAGGTCTCGTTGGTGAGAGATTTTGTGTGAGAGATGCTTTAGAAGAAATGGTAGTGAGAGATTGGGGGAAAGCTAGAGAGAGAAAATGAGTTTAAAATAGAGAGAGAGTAGGAAAGATAGTGAGACAGAGCTGAAATTTAATCTACTGTCGAATAAGATGTGAAATGATTTTAACCGTTGAATTGTTATATAAATGTCATTATCAACTTCCACTCTCTATAATATAGTTGCTAGTGTTCCAAGTGTGTTATTAATTCATTTATTGAAATGATAAGTGCACAGAAATAAATCGCATCCAGCTATCTATATGCATGCAAAACCTACAAGCTTTGTGAGTCACATTATATGTATGAAATCATTTATGTGATTCATTTGTGATTTATTTATGTGTGCTTAGTATTATTGTTTATTTTATGGGCTAAAGAAGCACTGGATTTTTTATTTCAACTGAAGACTTATGTCAAGACAAAAAAAATGGAGATTTTGGGAGAATTGAGCTATTATATCGTTTTTAATGAAAAGGTGTCACATTATGTGAGAATTGGAGTTTTGAATAACCTACAGCTTATTGGTTTGGTGGTCTGGGTATGCAGATGCCATGTCAAAGCTGGAGGAGGCTTTGCTGATTAATCCAAAAAAGCATGATGCTCTCTGGTGCTTGGGGAATGCTCATACTTCTTTTGCATTTCTGACCCCTGACCAAGATGAGGCTAGGAGTTATTTTGATAAGGCATCCCAGTTTTTTCAGCAAGCTGTTGATGAGGTAAATTTTAATTTTAGAACCGGGTGCAAGCACTTATGTCTGTTATATATGTGTGAATATTGTCTCTTTGTATTTTTGGGATTAGGCCTTTTTTTTTTATTCTTGGCAAGGTTTTGGAAATTTGACTGAGAGTTCTCATGTTTTGTTGGATCCAAAGAATGAACTTTACAGCAAATCTTTAGAAGTGTCTTCTAAGTTCTAAGGTACCATGTCCCTAGCATTCATTTAAGTGCTTACATTTGAAGATAGGCTTGGTCGTGTTTTGTTTGAATTATATTTGTTTCCTTTTTAAATATAAGGACTTACTATGAGTTAGATTTTTTCTGTAACTTTGTCATGATTTATGATGCTCATTATAAAAGGAAATGTAACGCAACCATTTGGGTTTGCATATGTTAGAAAATTTGATAATGAGAAAACCCTGATTCTTACTTCACTTGACAAAATACCATTATTTGTCGCAACATGTTCTCATTATTTTTATGTTTTCTCTAGCCATTCATTTTGTAGGGTTAATTTGTATACTTTTTTTATTAAATATGTTGACTGTTGAGAAGGAATAGAAGCACGTGGTTGTACGGTGTTGTTGGGATGTCATATGTAGTCCCATTAAAGTGGCTAGTGATGCTTCATCTTCACGGTTATATTGCATTTTAAAAGTTGATTTTCCACACGTGGTGGAGACTTCACCCAAAATTTGTTCTTTTGCCGTTACAAAATATCAAAATATCAAAATTTGAAGGCAGGAAACTTGATGTGGTTTGTGTTGCATAAAAAGTGAAGCCGTATTGTGGAAAGGGAGCTCTATCTTGGGTTTTGTCAAGTTGGCATGCAAGAGTTACATTTTTACCCATTTTAGTTTGTGCAAAGAAAGTGTTTGTCTTTATTTAGATGGTTAATGTATATGAAATACTAGTATTTTGGTTAATAAGCAAATCTTCTTGAAGTTATGGTTGTTTTAAAAAAGTATGTTTTCTATGTTTTTTATTGATCGTCCGAGATTTATCAGTTTATGAAAGTATTGCTTTCTTCTTTTGTTGTACGGCTCAAAAACATTCACATCTGACATCATTTGTTCCAGCAGTTTCCTAAACCTTGCACATTATATTCTGCACAAGTTAACTTGATAATTCACATTTGAATTCAGTCTTCTGTCATTATTAAAATTTGTGCCTTTTTATTTTATTTTTAATGAAGGGTAGCATTACTTATGGAAACCTTTGATTAATGATCCCCCTTTTGTTCGCAATATGCTTGACACAGGAGCCCAAAATAGTGTTTTGAAAATATCAAGAACTTCCAGAGATAGTCGAAGACAATCTTTCCCTTTAGCCTTTGTTTGGATTGAAGGGTTTGGAGGGGAAGTGAAGGAATTGAAAGGAAAAAATTAGTTATAATGTTCTTTCAAAAATTAGTTGTAATGTTGTTTGGATTAATTTTTTAGAGGGGTAGGGAAGTAGATCGAAAGGAAGTGATGGAAAAATGACAGGTTTTTAATCCCTCCAAAATTGGGAGGAATCGGAGGGAAAGTAAAGGGATGGATATGATTATTTTTATAATGTCAATTATAGCCTTTTATATTTATACTAAAAATAATAATTTAATCTAATATAGAAAGGTTATAAAGTAAATAAATATCAAACACCTCCCTTCCCTTTATTAGTTATTATCAAACAAACAAAAGAAAGGAAAAGCATCTAATTTCTTTCTTGGATATCCAAACAAAAAGAAGGATAACTCCTACCATTTCCCTTCTCTTCCCTTCCCTTTCCCTCGTCGCTAACACTTCCCTTTACTCTATCTACCTTTAATCCAAACGAAGGTTTGGAATTAGCAGCGCTCAAGTTTTTTTTTTTTTTTGGAATAGCAGCTGCATTTAAGTTTAATTGGGACTTTGGAGCACTTATGGTTGGTATTTCCCTACTTCCCAACTTGATAATAATTCCTGAATATAACAACCTATCTTTTGTTGATAACTTCTTTTTGCATGGATGATTGACGTTGGAGCATTTCATAGTTGGTATTTCCCAAATTCCTAACTTAATAATTATATCTGAATCTAGCAACCTATCTCTTGTCGCTAACCTTTCTTTGCGTAGGAGCCATATTATCAATGAGAATCTAGGACATTTTTCTTGGAAACCATACGAAGTCCAACCAGAGAACAATAGTCAACTACCCTCTTTTAGGTATTCCAGTTTGAAAGAGGGTATTTAGTGCCAAGGGTATTTAGTGCCCATTAAAATTGGAGACAAGCAGATTCCTGGAATCTGTGATCGAAGTTGAAGAGGAGTAGGAGTGCGTTGGATGATTTCTTGTAAACTTCTCATTTCCAAGTACAATTATTTGGTAATTGCAAGCAAATTTTGCAGTAGTTGTATTCCAAATTTATGTACAATGCTGGCCCCAAGGGATGCCAATGGTAACGACTAACACCATAAGAAGGTACCTTATTTTATTTAGTCATAAGAGTTGAGCTTAGCCTAGAATCTTTAGATTTTAAAGTAGATCTAAATTTTCCTTGCTTGGAATCAATCAATAACAATTTTTCCTAGCTATAAACTAATAACATCTTACTCTAGTTGCATTGATTAAGATTTAAGATTAGTGGGTTAGGCAAAGCTGTTCATACTTAATAGTGTAAAGATAAGACTTCTAAGAAGGAAAAAAAAATCTGGCCCTTACTATTTTATTAGGCATGTGTCTGGTTGTGTGGATCAAAACTCAATTTTGATAGTTGTGTTACCCTATCACACACTTTCAAAGTTACTAATCACAATTCAATGATTATTTTTGCTAAGTGACCCTTTTTAATGTTAAATAAGTTTAATTATCAACTGAAGAATAAAGTATACTAGATACACATTAGAAAATCATTTCATCTTACGCATGTGCATGTCCGGAAGCTGGGCATCCTTGTAGTCTGTAAAATCGTATTGACAAATTGGATACTCCTCTACCCTTCTGTATCTGAACACTTTGCCTCAAAAGTTTGCTTGATAAGAAACCGGTTGGGTTTTAAAGTATTGCTTTATTTTATTGCAGGCAAACTAAGTGGACGAGGTTGATGATATGAGATACATTGCATTTTTATTCAGATTTCTAGGGATTGTTTTTTGATGTAATATGCTTGTGTTGCCCATAGCATGACACATATAGCATTATCATGTCATGCATTATATATGTTACGCCATTCGTTGTTCAATCATAAACCATTATTTTGGGGAAAGATATTTTGTTTCTTAACTGGCCTGTCTTCCTAAAGGCTACTATTGGAATGATATTTAAAAGTTTTACTAGAAACACTAATTTAGCATTGTGCATGAAGTAATGAATCACGAAAGAAAAATTAATTTTTGTTTTTATCTTTACAGTGCAACGCTTTATGGTTCTTTTAGTTTGTAATGTTAATTCACATTGAAATAAAAATAATAATTCACCAATGAAATAGAAAAAATACAAAATTGATAAATAAATAAAAAAGGTGGATAGAAAACTTATTAGATACCATTGACTCTTGTGCGTAATAAGTTTGGATTTGAACCAATGTCTTTTGCCGTATGAAAGCAATATTCTAACCACTAATTTAAGTAGGTCATTTATCATCCCGAATAGAACCAAATGGGATCTATGACATTAGTGGATTATAAATATCATAATACTAATAAGCAATACCAATAAAACATCTATGGGACAGTCATAGCTGGATTCATGGACAGTCATATTGACATTAAGAAGAGTTCTCTTGCAGGAAGGTTGACTAGAGATTTCTTATAAAAACACTAGTCCTGCTTAGTTAATAATTGGAATATTTAATCTTTGTTGAATCCATGAATTATTCTCATAATGCACAAAAAGGTGGAGCCGCATAATATGAAACAAGGATCAGTTTTTAGCATGGTATGGAATGTATTGTTAAATATTTGATGTGATTCCACAAAATATAATTTTATTCAAGGGATTCTAACTAATTGAAAAGATCTTCCAATCAATGTAGAGATCATTTAGATTCCATTAGTAACGAGGATTCAAAATATCACTCATTGATCAATCAAAGAAATTCAACAATAAAAAGATTCATTGTCCAAAGAAATGCTTTGAGAAAGGGCCAGATGTATAGAATTTTTCAATGAGCTGTGTTTGCTGAAAGTCATATGTACGGCTTATAGTAAAGATCTTTTATGTCTTTCAAAATATACCCTTTAATGGGGGTAAAAAGGCCAAAATAAGTAATTTTAGCCCTTATAAAAGAAAGCTGATTCTTGAACCTTTTTCATGTTCATGTCACATCAAGGTACTGTTAAAAAAAAAACTGCAAAATCGGATCCAATTGTTTACTGTAGATTGGACATCATGCAAATTTTTTTCTATAGTAATATAACTTTATTTATTATTCATCAAATTTGAATTTCTTTTATAGCTTCTTCAATGAAATTCTTTTTGCTTAAAAAATGTCCTTGTCTTTTTTGTTTCACTTTGTCCACTAGTTTGATAATATGTATTATACGTAAAAAGAAAATGGAAACTAACGATACAAATCTTTGACATTGTTGGCCTCTATAGTAGAATTAGTCAGGGGTCCTGCAGTTCACCCCGACAAATTGTCTAGTACATATTTTTTTACGGTGCAATCCTTTATAGTTGTCTTGTACATATTTTCTTACGGTGCAACCCTTTATAGTTCTTTGAGTTTGTCATAGTAATTCACGTTGAGATGATAAGATATCTTAACTCTAGTAGAAATCCTGCAATTCACTGTGTCAAAGTTTACCTTGGTTTTGAGAAAGTGTCATTTTAATCTTGTCTAACTCTAACCACAACATTTAGGCGAACCATAAAGACCTGGGTGACTGTATCTGCTCTGTGCAGCAGAATTTGATCATTTAATGTGGTTTCATATGCAATTTTATATTGTGATAATATTTTTTCGATAACTTGGGGGAAGAGTGAATTCATGATAGTTTGTATTATTTTTTGTTTTGGTTGATGACTGTAGCAATTGAAGTTTTATTTGCGTTCGTACTTTGAGCCAAATTTGTTGCTAGGCTTCTTGTTCTATGTTTGGTATCTTCTTCAAAATTCTCTGATGGTGTATCATCATCTTCTAGTTTCCTAGGCACCTGATTTGCACATGGAGATTCATAAGCAGGGTTTTGCACAGCAGGCTATGGGGACTGAGCCCTCCACTTTTTCAACTACAAAGGTGAGTTCTTCAGATGTCCTACTTTTGGTTCTCCTCTACTTTATGTAGTGAGAACTGTAAATAAAGTTTAACTATTTTATTTTGCCCAACATTTGGATCTGATTTTCGTTTTAGCTTGAATTTCCATGAAATAAAGAGCAGGGGTGTCCCATGGACAGATAGACACCTTTTTTTTTCCAGTTACTTGGAGATCAACGAGGGGACCCATGGAGTTGTTCTCTGAAAAGTCAACCGAAATGCCTAAATCTTTGTGACCATAATTTTTCTCTCAAGTCTTTACTCTGCACATTGACATGTAGCACATGAGCAGGCAAATTTGTTTCTCTGTTTTTTTTGGTGAAGAAAGGAAGGACAGGGTGGGGGGG
>JAULLF010105607.1:0-12978 GCA_035668175.1 Sarracenia flava
ACTTGGAATATGTTTTGAGGTACTTAAAACCTGAAAATAACTTACTAATGCAACTCAGATATTAGTAAATACAAATTTAATGAGTTGTTATATGTCAAAACAACAAAAGGAGCTTGATTGAATAACCCTTAGGCCAACAAATTCAATACCGGTGTATAGGTTATTTTTCCTAAAACCGGTTAAAGGTTTATAAAATTTTAAATTTTGATCTTGGTTTGAGTTTCCATGATATTACCGTTTATTTTGAAATCTTGAAAATTTTATTTTGGGTTATTGAGTTAAGTTTAATGACATTTGGATTCGTAGATATGTATGTTTCGAACAATTTCGGTGATCTTTGTAGTGTTTTGGCCCCTTCCTGACACCAAATTGCTGAACTATCGCTGAAAGCTAAAAATGTGTCGCTGATACCTGGAGTGTGCTGATGGGGTTTGTGTCGACCCATGAAGGGTTTGGGTCGACACCAGTGCATTTGTGTCGACCCTAGTGACACATGGGAGTTTGTGTCGACCCTGGGGAAGTTTGTGTCCACCCTAGGGATGGCTGGGTTGGATGGAGGGATATAAATATATGATTTTGAGATATTTTGAGGCATTAAAACATTTCCTCTCTCTCTCTCTCTCTCTCTCTAAAGTTCTAGAGATGATTTAGGACGAAGCTAGGGCTTGGATCTTAGCGTTTAGATGGAAGATTAAGGCTCCATTTCATAAGATTTCTTAATAATTTCAAGAGACTTGTGAGTTTCTTCCTCCTATTTGCATTTTCACCAAACCGAACCTCGTTCTAGGTATATACTATGATCTGGAGCTTGAGATGGATTGAATTGAGGCTTCTCTTCATCTTTAAGGTAGGATTTACTATAACTTTTGAATAAATTGTGTAGTATGTGTTGATTTTCGGTGTTGTGTGGATTTGGGTCAAAAACCATGAATGCATGGGGTTAGATCCAAGAACATGGAATTTTTAAAACATGTAAATTGTCGTATAATTTGTTTTTATCAATGTAATTTATGTTTAGAGAGATATTATGGTGCTTATTTGATAGAAGCTAGAGATTGGGGATAACCATGTATTTCGGGCTTCAGTGGATTTTCGGGTAAAAACTTAGAAAGTGGGGGGTTTTGGATTCTAAGCATTAGGGTGAGGAATTGATGACTTTTATATGTGAGATCCTTAGGGACTTTATTGCTTATGATTTTTATGTAATTCCTCTTGTGGTGGGGTTGCGGTAGTTTGGCTAAGTTTTGATGCTTAGACACGTTTAGGGGTAAGAGAGGACCACTTGGTGTCTTGTATCACTTGTTTGGTATGTTGAGGCCTTGTTGGGAGTTAGAATTGTGTTTGGGTGATATTCACTTGATTTAGATAGAATCCACACGTATGGGTAATGTGAGCTTTGGTTAAGTGATTGCTAGTTAAGGGATTATTATTGAGTGTAACTTCATAATTTGGGTGAATTCCACTAATGTTCATAAGGATGGATCTTGACTAAGTGTTAGCCTTCATGTATGAGAATGTGGTGGGAGGTTCATTGATGGCTTAGGCCACTTTGTTGATGGATTTTTCCTTATTGGTATTTCGATTCACTATTGGGTTAAATTCACCTCTTTAGGCTGAAGTCCTCAAGAGTTGATGAGATTGGAAATTGGCTATGTCTAAACTTCTATTAGTGTGGGATGACTAAGGGTGAGAGATTGAGTAAGGTGGTGGTAAGGTCACCTTCATGGTGGGAACATGGACCTAGAAGTGTAAATCCGTGGATTTTGCTTGGAGGTCGATATTTTGGTCTAAAGAATTACTAAGTTGGAGTGATTCGAGGTTTGGGGTTCATCGCTTCTAACCCATGGATATAACGTGTGGTTTTCGTCTATGGCCTTGACGTGTAGTTTGGGGTCGAGAGAGTTGAGGCTCTTGATTTGTGTGTGTGTTTTTTTTTAGATTCATTGGGTATGACTTGTGGTTAGAGGTTTGTGAGATTTAAGACCTATAGTCTATGACTTATGGTTGGTGGCTCATGATTCATGGCTTATAGCTTATGCTT
Source organism: Sarracenia flava (assembly GCA_035668175.1). Lineage (NCBI taxonomy): Eukaryota > Viridiplantae > Streptophyta > Magnoliopsida > Ericales > Sarraceniaceae > Sarracenia > Sarracenia flava. The sequence continues at coordinate 2,042 of JAULLF010105607.1, forward strand.
CAATCTTGTGGTTGGTGGCCAGTAGTTTGAGGTTAATAGTTGACGACGTGTGGCCTATTCCTCATAGCATGTGGCTTGTGGTAAGTGAGTAAAGGATTATGGTCTGTGGTTAGAGACTCATAGCCCAAGATTTGTGACTGGCCTTATACCTTGATGGATTGGTGTGGCTTGAGGCTTGAGGTTTGAGGTTTGGGATTGCATTTAAGGTGTAGTTTATGATTAGTGGTGGAGATCGTGGGTTAGAGAAGTGCGTAGCATGATGTGGGCATTGTCATATGCTATGGATTGTTCTCTTATGAGAGTTGTGTGGGCACCATGCAGATATGCGATCTGATACTCTACAAGTGATATCTTATGTTGTGCTACAAAGTAGATGGAAATGAAGGCATGTTGGTAGGTCGTGCAACCCTTAGTAAAAAGTTAATAGTGTCCCTTATTGGGTAGATACTCACGTTTGAAGGTTTGTTGTGGTGATATGCGGTCGTTGCTATGATGTGTTGAAAGCTAGTTAAGACATAACCTTTACTTGTGGTTGTTGTGGCGATGTATTACAGCTTAGCAAAGAAGTAGCACTTACCTGTGGTTGTTTATAACACTTGCATAGGATATATAATGTGATTTGGGTTATGGTATCTTTGTTATTGATATCATTATTGTTGGTTTGTGATATCTGGATTGTGATATTTTAATTGTTTGGTATCTTTGCGTTGATACCCATTTTATTGACATCGTTGAGATGATTGTAGTTGTTCATGCTAACTTGTAAACTGATGTTATCTCTACATTTGATGAGTTTTAACTTGATATGAGACTTCACATGGGTGAGTGTGAGATATTGTTGTAATTATGAATTCTTAAGCCAATACAAGTTTACCGTTGTTTTCGGTTATAATACAAAATCATTTTGATCATTTTGAGTTGGTGAGTGGTATACTTGGATAGGCTTATTGATCGTTAACGGGTTGACCTTGCCCTCAAACCTTTGGGTTTGTAAAATAGTTGTATCACTTTGTTGACGGGCCGGCCTTGCCCTCAAACCTTTGGGTTTGTAAAATAGTTGCATCGTTTTGTTGATGGGTCAGCCATGCCCTCAACCTTCGGGTTATAAAATTATTGCATCGCTTTGTTAAAAGGTCGGTCATGCCTTCAAACCTTCGGGTTTGTATAAGTGGTGCATCGAATTGTGTAACAGATATGGATATGTATCTGGGTACTTCCACGGGTGCATGAGTGGTTGTGTACCGATAGACATATCAGTATATGCATAGTATAACTCCAGAAAAGTTTTAAGAAAACTAGAAATGTGGGAAAAACAGTTTTTAAATGAGAAACTGGAAAGAATGGAAATAAAACCAATTTTTGAGAAATGTTTTCAAAACTAGAGTCATGTGAATACATTTATCTACAAAATATGGAACGAAGTTCCTTCTTTTACTAGTGTTGGGGTATTCACATGCCCAACTCACATGTTGTGCTTTTTATTCACTTGTTAGAATATTTCCTATACAAGCGCTCGCTCATGTTGTTGTAACCCCACTTTTTTAGGTTCGTGCATGGAAGGATTGTCAAGCTTGAAGACATGATGTATATTTTATTATTGTAATCTTTCATGTTGTGTAGATGGATTTATCATATACGTTGTATAGTTTATGGTTTATGTCTTTCTTTTGATTTTCTTTGCTGGGTTGTAAGGCTATAAGGCCACGTTTACATTTATGTCCGTATTAGCCTAGTTTTATGTCCTGTTAGTGATGGTAGCTGCTTCAGGTATTTAAGGAAAGGTTGTCAGGTTAGTATTGATCTGCTTTAGTTTTATTCTGCATTGGATGAGCTTATGTTGTAGTTGTTAGATGCCTTAGATGGGCTTATATAGTTGTTGTTGGATGCCTTGGATGGGCTTATATTTCTGTTGAGTTGTTGTTGGATTGTTTACAGGTTATGGAAATTTGGCGTAGTACCAAAAACATGGGAAAATCTATCGAAATTTCTAAAAATTTGTAGAGTTAGTTTATTTTGGAGTTAGACCTGCATGGTATAATTGTTAAGGTTGAAGTGGTTTATATTGATTGGATATTGGATTAAGTCAGGACGTTACAGATGGTATCAGAGCATGGTTTGAATACGTAGTTTCGTGGGAATGGTTAACCACGAGGAGTGTGTTTGTGGTGGATATCAGTGTTAGGCATACTCATGTTAGTGTTTCTAGTTAATGATAGCATAGTAGATCTAGATCCTATGTATTATGTGCTATGTGTTTTGTGTCATTTGTTATGTGTGAGCATGGAGGTTAGGCCTTGGGATGACTTGTCTTGCCTTAGGCGTCCGACTAACTGGTTTGGGGTTCAGGTTAGAAAGGCGTTTGGCCGACGCTATTTCTAGCATAAAATCCGAATGAGTTATAGGATTGGTGGGTCATCTCTAGGTACTCCTCGGTGTGCGGTAGATGTTAGCCTGCCATATGTTAGCTACGTGCTTATATGATTACGTATGTGCTTGGAAGTGCTTGTAGAGGGCTCGAGTGCCCTTTGAGCACCAGTGCCCAGATTTTAAGAAATTATTTTTGCTTCAAAAAAATCATGCATGCTAAGTACACATCCAAGAAGTCCAAAAAAATTGAGAGTAATTGGGTAAGTGGAGATAGGTTAAATTCATTGGCCATTGTTGGATTTTTCACAAATTTCCTCTTGGCGGATTTAAGAATAGGTATTTTCTTGGCTTTTTGGCTCAATATCCTTACATGCATGGACCTATCACCCATGGATGTTGTATAATCATGAGGTATAGACCTTGTTAATAATTTTCGATCAAAAGGAAATGAAATATTCAAAAAAGGCAGGAGTTGTTGATGATATAAGTTCAAAAATCCCATCTTTTTGAACAAGAACAAGGGACGTAAGTTTTCAAGGATCCATTGAATAAAAATTTAACCAAAAATGAAATATTAGTGTATAAGTATGTGATTCCTACCTTGTTTTAGTGGCTAAAGTTGAAGAAGAAGAAGAATAAAAGATGTTGTAGCTCCAAGGATCTTCAAACTTATAACAAGATCATTGCTTCATGTTCTCCATATCTCTCTTTACCTCCTTTCTCTCGAGACTTAGTGTAAAAATGAAGCTCAAAATGCAGATATGGGTGTGGGGAGATTGGGCCAAGAGGAGGGGAATAGATATAGGAGCTTTTTTGAATTGATATATAATGATGGTTTTGGAAGAATGGAGTAGGAATGGCCTATGCATGTATTTTTCCTCTTCTCCATGTATGACATAAAGTAAAAAGGTTGGAATATGGAGTGTAGAACACACAAAGGGGTGGCAATTGCATATTTGAGTTGCTAAAAGTTGTATTTTTGTGTATATATGAGTTATATTGTATATTTGGAGCAAGTTTGGTACACTAGTTTTATATATTGTATTAAATAATGTACTAATGTATCTTTTTAAATACATTTTGATTATAATTGATTTAATTTAGCAACTTTATGTTAAAATGTTAATTTTCACAATTGATTATTTTTCTATTTTGTTAATTATATACTGAATTTTAGGTAAAATTAGGCATTTTTGTCAAATTGAGCCAACTTTAATTAAAATTGAACATATATATTATGTTCTAATTGTTTTATTATATGTCATGTGTAGATATTAATTATAGCTTAATTTTAAGTTATTACAAGCTTTTATTTAATGTTAGGTGTTCAATGTTGGAGGAAAAAGTGATAGGAGTATGTTATAAGCTTAATTCTTATTATTTGAATTAAACTTAAGTTGAGTTTTATTGTTTATAATCTTAGGGCTTTAATTTTTCCTTAAATTGGTTGTGGAGCATGTGTTATAGTTTATTATGATTGAATTTGCTTCTCTTCAAATTTTTAGGTTTTGTGATTTTGGGGTGAATCCCGGTTGTTGAACTTACCAAGTGTGAGAAATTCTAATTTTCTAGGCTTACTTGTGAATAATAATTTAATTCAAAGGTTATCAAAAATTAGGCACTCACAAGAAAACATTGTGTGTTAACCCACAATTTAAATGTTTTTAGAAAATGTTGTTGTTAGTGTAATTGGCTATTTCCAAGTAAAATACAAAATCATTGTGTCTGTACCTTTATTTTTGGGTTTGGAATTTTGGGTGTTTGTGTCTAGGTCTTCCGTCCAATTCCCAATCAACAGACCTATTTCGAACCTTACATAAGGTAAATGTCACCCACTACACATACCCATATCCATATTTCACTCACCATATCATATGCATCATGTAGGTTATGTTTCTAGATGTTTTAGCGAATTTTATATTTAAAACATATTTACATTAGGAGTATGATGCCACAGCTTGTTTAAATATAGGACAGTGCGAACTAGGCCTCTATTCATGTTATTACTGTAGCTGTGTGTTTACTGTTCAGTTATACATTGGTGGTTTTTGTATATCCTTGATAGATATTATTGTAATATCATGGGATACGCTGTATCATTGGTAGTTACTTTAGTATCACGATTTTGGTTATGTGCTTGCGCCTGTTATAGCACTTATGTTTTCCATATGCACTTGGTTGATATGACGCACCATGTTCCCCATCGTGGTTTTGGTTGTACACATATTGATTATTGCCCCACTACATTACCTCTTATAGTAGTCTCCTTGTGGGAGATTACGAGAGAGGTGTCGGTGTAGTGGATTTGGTATGGAGCGATGATTGACTTCGGTACCTTGGAGAGGTGACTTGAAGGTCTCATATACCATCTGTGTGATGGGTGTTGTCGATTTCGGATCAGCATCAAACGGATCCCGGTACTTATCACTTCGACCTGGATGGCCTCTTTACCATCGGGACATGGCCGATGTCGATCTCGGATTGGCAACGGGTGAGAGGCCTCAGTGCATTTGATTGGTGACCTGGTGATCCGTATGATCTCGGTGCCGTTGAGCGGCGACCTGGAGATCATTGGCCCTGGTTGTGGCCGGGTATGGCGGTTTGGAGATGTTGGAGTAGGTGCATTGGGGTAGTTAGGTGAGATGATAGGTTTGAGTGATACCTATCTCACGTTACTCCTCTACACTTTCATCGTGCCACTCATATTGTAAACTATATTGTTTAGCTTTGTGGTATGTATAAGTTAAGTTATCTTAACTAATGTTGGTGTTAAATCCCATAATTGTTATAAGTTATGGTATGGGACGTAACCTATAATCATTAAGGCATATAGCTTTATTGATTCCGGATATTTCTTAAACCATGGTCACGTGATATCATAATTCATAAGGCGGTTACTGCGGATGTGCTTGTTTGCTTGGGTTATAGTTAGCGCTGTCTTTATTTGTTGTCACCTACCATTTTTATAAGGCATGTATGGTTCTTGAAAAAATGGTTTTAAAGTTGAAAAATGATTATTTTCTTTTCAGTATTCATTTCATCATGATACCTTCTTATAAGAGGGACACCTTTGCCTCTTAGACTTACGTTATTGTTAGAATAACGGTTTATGAGATGTAGACTGCAAGTTTATGTGGGTTATAGGATTGGGTTCGAGAGCTTCTCACCCTTATGTGTTGACTTTTCACATTGCTGACTCAATGTCCTATTTGGGTATATCATATGGGTTGTTTAGCTTCGTGTATGAGCTAGTTAGACTGGTGGTTATTTTCTGCATTTGTGATATAACTGTTTAAGTTCATGATGTAAACTATGTTTTAGTTACTATGACAAGTCGAAAATCTGTCCAGTTGAAAGGTAAGCAGTATTTTTACTGGTTCGATCAAACCTTATTTGTATATCGCATGTCATCCTTATAAAGCATGTTCAGTTCCTGCATAGTTTGTTTCCTACGAGCCTATGGCTCACGTTGTCTCTGACAACACAGGTAATCCTGGAAGGGCATAGCATGTTGATGGTGGACGTAGCTGAAGCTTCGCAGAAGCCTTAGTTAGTTTGTTGGGCATGTTTTAGCTCATAGTTTATATTTGGATGACTATATATTATTCAAATTTCATTGTATAAGGCCGTAAGGCCGTTTGTCATTTACTCTATGCATGGTGAGGAACCCGAGCCATTAGCCTCTCTATGGTTGCATGATCAGGTATGGGTTTGGGTTTACAAGTTGTTGCTATATCTGTTTAGCTAGTTTCTATCGCATATCATTTTAGTTGGCAGTCGCTGCCTTTGTGCTTTTGATATAAATCTCGTTTGGATATTTATTAGGTACAAAACAGCTCTTAGTGCTTAAAGTGAACATATCCACGCAAAATTTCCTAAAATCTCATGTGGTGAGGTTTGTTTTATGTATTATTTTATACTAAAATAGGTGTGGTTTTTACCTCTAGACTCCGGGACACGTGATCAGTGTCAGGTTTAAACCCGGTAAATATTTTGATTAATCTGGAAAATTAACATCTTTTATATTTAAAAAGAAGGGTTTGATCCGGTGCTTTGCGGTGTTTGTAGTTATTCTAGCGCCCCCGGGTCGGGGCGTTACACTTGTGCTAAAATTTATATTTATTTCTTAGGGTTCTAACCCAGCTAGAATCACTCAAAAAGATTTTAAAATGAACTAACCTAGCTAGAATCACTCAAAAAGATTTTAAAATGAACAAGTTATACCATTTTTATGAAAATGTGTCTAATCTGGACACCATGTGACGTTATTTTTTAAATAAATAAAATATGAAATATTTTTGAGCAAGATCAAGTCTCAAAGCTTCATAAGACATATATCTACCTCTATAATTATTTCTTAAATCAATAAAATATGAATTATTTTTGAGCAAGATCAAGTACCAAAGCATCGTAAGACATATATCTATCTCTATAAAAAAATTCGAGCACTGAATATTAAGTCTAGATACCTTTTACTATTTTTGAAAACGTAGTGGACTGTTTTGTCGAAAACAATGCTTTAGGTTCAAAACTGTCACTTAATTTTAAAACGTTAAAACGTGTGATTTCTGGTCATTTTGATAAACACTTAAACTTTGTCAGTTGTTTAGGACATATCAAATAAGTTAACTACCAATTTTCAAAAATTAATTTGTTGTATTTTATTTTATATGAATTATTTATAGTAGTCTATTTACTATATTTTGGTACGTTTGTTTAATTGCACGATTACCTAAACTGTAGTATATGTGTATTTAGATCATAATATTATGTGTTGATGATGTGTATCATGTTAATACATATTTGCTAAGATTTAGTAACATGTTGAATGCCATAGTCCATGTGTTGACATATGATGAATTATAAATTGAAAGTTTTAAATATCATATCATGCCTTATAAGAATATACCCAAAAAACTAAATTTAAGCTCATAATGCATGTACTATGTTATTTTTTTGTGACATGTGTTGTATAAAATTAATTGCCTAAGTGTTTGGTTAAACTTGAACTTATAATATTTGAAAATACACATGTCAAGAAAAGATTGGGTAAAAATTGCTTAAGTATGAAAATTGTACTTTCGACATAAAATTACCTTAAAATTGCATGTATATTCATATTCCATGAGTAAACTTTTATATATTTATATCACGTGTCATATGATTATGTATCATTCATTGGGTGGAGATTACGGGAATCACATTAATTTTAATGGAAGAGAAAATGAACTTTAGGGTTGGATACATTCAGACATGTTCCGTGAATATTTTGGTGTTATATGCACATGGAGACTTGGATGCTATATGCACATGGATATTTTGCGGTTATATGCTATGATGATATTTTAGGGCTTTATGCCATGATATTTTGAGCTATATACTATGTTTTTATGAAAAAATGGTGTAAGGATGGTTTTGAATGAAATTTAGTAATTAGATGCATTGATCACACACTATACTTAAACTATGCTCCGACGGTTCGAGTGATGTTGTTCCACGTCCTCGCCATCTGGATAAGCTAGTTGAATATGTAATTCGGCTATGTGTTATCTCATGGCTTTGAGGAGGAAAGGCGTGGATAGATAGACTGGTTAGTGTATTTGGATCAGGGTTAGGATAGTTCCTCCTCGACTGAGTGAATATAGAATAACTTAAAATTAATCAACTTTGGGTTAAATGGAATGCATCATTCTTCATCATATTCCAGGTTTAGAAAACCTAAAGCTCTGATGTAGTTGAACACACCAAGGAGCTGTGGCTTCCTAAAGGCTAGCCTTAACCACTGGACCCATCTTTTAGATTTAGTTATTTCTCGTTCTTTTGTTTTGAATATACGTTGTATTTAGATCTGTAAACTAATATACTTATAGTAATCGGCATGTAATATTGATACTTAGACTTACCTTGTTTTAAAGATGGGTAGTTTTTGTTTATTTTCCACATTATTATCATTATTTATCTTGCCTTATTTAGTTATTACCGCTCTCAATGCCTCCTAAAATTTGACGCATTACAATCCCTTTCTATGATCCAGTATGAGGCCGTATTCACTAGTCTATATATGTTTGCAGCAGAGATGGTTTCGACGGATGAGTTACGGGCAAGGAGTTTTAAGAGGGGTCTTCGCTCCACGATTAGGAACAAGTTTATGATATTAAGACTTCGAGTCCTTTCAGAGTTGGTTGAGTGGACGATTACTATGAAGAATGGACAGGAAAAAGCACGCAAGGGTGGGGATAGACGACCATTAGCTAGTAATGGCACTGCACAGTCATTTGGATATCAATGAAAGAAGAGGAAATTTGGAGTTAATCGATCTTTTTCTATAGGGCCACAGTAGCTGCTGTATTCAGCGTCGACTCCTTCTACTGCATCTACCGGGCATACGAGCTCAAGGAGAGGACATTGCTTTACTTGCAATCAACTAGGACATAGGGCTAGGGAATGCCCTCAGAATCTTTCGACAATGGCTGCTCTCATGTGTTTTCAATGTGGGTAGCCAGGGAATAGACAACGAGATTGTCAGCAGAGAGGGACTACTTAGGGTGCTTTTAGTGCACCACAAGGCCTATCGTCCTAGGGTCATGCTCAGCCCAAATAGCATTCGACTATGCAGTCATCCAAAACCAGGGGAGGTGCTACATATGCACAGTCAGTGAGACCACCTGCTAGAGGGAACCAGTTACGAGCCACGAGCTTGTGAAGTCAAGTCCTGTTACTGCACTTATTGTACCCGATGCTACCACCGTACATTCTATCATTTGAGGTACCTTTCTAGTGTACCGATTATGCGCATGAGTCTTTATTGACACTATCTACGGATTACTCTTCCTTTTAGATAAGGAATTACTCTATCTAGGGATCACTGTCCTAGGAAACCTCAGAAGATAGAGAGGATTAGGGGTATTCCTTATGCCTCGGTAGTGGGAAGCCTCATTTATGCCATGCTCTACATTAGATCAGAGATTTGTTATGTCGTCGGCATGCTAAGCATATATCATTCTAATCCAGAAAAAGAGCATTAGACTGCGGTCAAGAATATACTCAAGTACCTGAAAAGGACTAGGGAGTATATGTTGGTGTACCAGGTTGATAATCTTACACCCCTAGGGAATATAGACTCTGATTTCCATGGAGATATAGATTCTAGAAGGCACCTCTGATTGTGTGTTTTCTTTGAGAAAGCACATTGAGAGAAAGTGTTGTCTCATATGGGAGACAATACAATGTGAAAACGTTGTGGTTTTCATGATTGCGTCTGCAGATAACTTGGCAAATCGTTTTACTTAGGTAGAAGGGTTAGGTGTCGGATGTACTCCTGCGTGGCTTTGAGTATAAGTGAGAGATTGTTGGGATTGTATACTAAAAGCCATGCTTTTATATATTTTATCTTTGAGCCATGGTATATTAATAAGAAACATTTGAGATGGATATCATTTATGGTTTCATATTTATTGTATTTATGATGAATGAATGCATAGTCCGTATATCTTGTTCAGTATTTGACTCAGTGCATGAAGCGCGAAAGATCGGGTCAAAGCTTCTGATAGAATATACAGGTAGGTTTACAATCGCAATAGACCTGGACAATCCATCGGTACGATTGTAGTACATCATTATAGTAGCTAGTCTAGGATAGGTCGAACGGCTCGAGTTCATGTTTTAGGAATTCGATGTTCGAGCTCAATATGTGAGTACAGTTGGAGTGGATTGAGCAGGATTGACATGATGATCAATTCTATATTGACTATATGAACTGATCCACATCATGCATTATTATGTACTGCTCGAACTCTTAATCCCGACTTGATTGATCAATCATGTTCAGATGATGCGCAGTACTTTGAGTCACCAATGGCTGAGACTTTGATATCAAGATCAATACGACCAGTGGGTTAGGTACTATATGTATTTCTTCGATGGTTGATAATCAGATGACGGAAACCATGTCCGAATTAGGTTGAGGAGTTCTTCCTCATGTGCTTGGATTATAGGTTTGATTATGCTAAATCTGGCCAATAGATCATACGATCCGACATATTCAAAAGGATAAGTGGTGCGGTTGCAAGGATAAGAGGATAATTAAACTGAGTTGTCAATAACCTAATTTAGTTATCGGGAATCCAAATCTTAAACGTGGGGAGACCTCATTGCGATTGATAATTGGAAACATAAGACATAATTTCAGTTAAGGTCCGGAGTTCAGTTATGGCCTTTAGTGGAATAAGTTTTGGTTCATGCGGAAAAAGATTTAACTTAGGGGTTGAGTTAGGGATACTCGGATTTTTCGTACGGTTAGTCCGATTACTGTATTTCCTCGTGATCTCTCAAATATCCCAATATAGCCACGGTATAATCTATTATTGGTTTTGGGTATTATTTAATTTAATTGGATTATCGGTTTTGCCACCGGGACGATCAGAGAATTAAATTAAATAACCACGGGAAAAATAGGAAAATTGGCACACTAGGGATTCCCTCCCTAGTGGCCTGCTCTAATGGGGTGAAATAATATATTTTTGGTCTCTTTGTCACATGTCAAAATTTGCATGGATAATGGGAGGAAAGAA
>JAULLF010107765.1:0-10812 GCA_035668175.1 Sarracenia flava
AACGGGTCAAAAATCACCCGTTCTCCCCCCCCCCCCCCCCCCCAAAATATAGCAAAACACCAACCGTTTGGTGCAACATGTGGAGAGGATGAAAATGGTGGAATGTATCACACAAAGATCGAAACCTTATCACAAGGTCATAGCCTTAAAAGTCAAACTCTTTATTAATTCAACTCTAATTTATAAATCAAATGAGCCTCTTATTTATATACTAAAAACTCTAATCTAAAAGGAAATCAAAATTCTAAGGAAATAAATAAAATCTTAGGATAAGTTGGAATCCTAAACAAGAAGAAAATAAAAATAAAACCTTACTTAAAAGATAATTAAAATCTTAAACTAAGAAAATAAAACTTAAATTCTAATTAACAAAATAAAATAAAATGTTAAATAAATTGTAAGAGAAAAAAGATACGTTTTGGTTAGGAATAACTTGCATTATATTTCCACTATAGACATATATTTATACAAGACGAAACCTAACTAAGAAAGAAAAAAAATAATTTAGAATAAAAGAGATTTGGTCCACATGACCATAAATAGAGAAGGCTAATTTAAAGGGATTGCTAAATTGATGGGATAGGATTGCTGAATTAAATCAAGGAGATTTGGTCAATATAATCATAATCTCCGACACTCCCCCTCAAACTGGTGCGAAGATATCGATGAGACTAAATTTGACAAGAGAAGACTTTGAGAGAGTGGACCCAACTACTTTAGTAAACATATCTGCCGTCTTATCTGATGAAGGAACGAAGTGTGGGGTGATGACCCTGATCAAACTTTTTCCCTAATGAAGTGAATATAAACTTCGATATGTTTAGTACTTTCATGAAAGATCGAATATGAGGCAGGCATAATGGTAGATTTGTTATCACAAAAAAGAGAGGAGGAATCGAAAACCTGAACACCCATTTCTACCATTAATAAACGCAACCAATGAAGCTCACAAGTACCTTGGACCATGGCACGGTACTTTGCCTTAGCAGAAGATCGAGATACAACAGCATGTTACTTACTTTTCCATGACAGAAGATGATTACTATAGAAAGTACAGAAACCAGAGGTAAAGCGTCTGTCAGAGGTGGATCCAGCATAATCTGCATCGGTAAAGCAAGACACTTCAGACTATTCATCTAGTACTTAAAATAACCCAAAACCAGGACTAGACTTGAATACCGAATGACATGATAAACAGCCTGCAAATGAGAGATAGGGATGCATGCATAAACTGGCTGACAACACTCACAACAAAAGAGATGTCTTGACAAATATTGGTCAGATAAATTAGTCGACCCACTAGGCATTAGTAAACAGAGGGATCAGTCAGAAGTTCTCCAGTTTCGACTGATAACTTGGTATTTGGATCCATAGGAGTGAACGCAGGTCTACATCCAATCATGCTTGTATCCTGGAGGAGATCCAATGTATATTTCCGTTAGACAAAGATATCCCATGGTGATAACGAGCCACCTCAATATCTAGGAAATACCAGAGATGACCAAAGTCCTTAATATCAAAGGAGCTACCAAGTTTCTGCTTCACTTTACTATCCCTAGAGCATCATCACTAGTAAAGATGATGTCATCCATATATACTGACAAGATAATATAGTGACCATCAAGATGACGATGAGTAAAGCAAGTATCATGGGAATGGCAACGAATAAACCCTCAGGAAATAACCACCTCACTGAAACGGTTGAACCATGCCCTTAGAGACTATTTAAGGCCATAAAGTAATCTCCTGAGACAACAAACTTTCCCAGAATACTCTCTCTCAGCCCTAAAACCTGAAGGCGGATCCATATAAATAATTTCCTACATTTCCTCATTCAAGAAAGCATTCTTGACATCAAGTTGGTGAAGACGCCAAGAGTGAGAGGCAGCGAGAGAAATGAGGAGTCGAACTGTAGTCAACTTAGCGACAAGGACAAATGTGGCACTGAAGTCTTTCTCCGGAATCTGTGTGAATCCCTTGGCAACGAAATGAGCCTTGTACTAATCAACATAACCATCAGATAAAAAATTTACACTGAAGACCCACTTGCAACCAATCGTCTTCTCCCCAAGAGGCAAAGGAACAAGATCCCAAGTGTGATTCCGTTGAAGGGCTCTATTTATATGTTCATGGTAGTGACCTAATCAGGATTCCAAAAAACCTCATAAACAAACCGAGTGATAGAAACCGAGTCAAAACGGTTAAGAAATGAGTAGTACGAGTCTGAAATACCCTGATATGAGGCAAACTTTGCCATAGGATGTATAATAGAACCAAAAAAACCATATCTAGTAGGAGAAAAACGAGTACAAGTGGGATAATGGAGAGAAGATGGGTCGCGGACTAAAGGGGTAATAACATTACCTGATTCCGGAAAAGAAATCGGCAGGGGAGCAGGAGTACAAGCACGGCGAGAAAAAGTGTGTAGGCTCAAGGAAAACCCGAGAAGAGGGTACAGTAGCAGCAGCAGGAGACCCTGGAGATGGAGAAGGCTCGTGTGAATCAAAGAGAGAAACAGGACGCAAGAGAAGAGTAATAGGGTCTGCAAGGATCTCTGCAATAGCAGGAATGGGAGATGGAATGGTCGCTGCAAAGAAAGGCACATGCTCCAAAAAGGTGACATCAAGAGAGCTATATAAATGTCGGGAAAGGGGATCATGACAACAGTATCCTTTTGATAGAGCAAAGTAGCATAAGAAAATGCACCGAACATACTTATAATCCAATTCAGTACAAGTAGGAATGCGATTGTAAACAAGGCAAGTACACCCAAAGACCCAAGATAAGATAGGAAACAGGGTACTATCAGGTTAAAGAAGATGCAAAGGTGTTTTCCCGTGCAAACCCCGACTTGGAGTCCGATTAGGTAAGTAGCAGTGAGAACCGCCATATGCCAGAAGTACTTAGGGACATTCATACCACAAATAAGGCACCGCATAATAGACATGATGGAGCGATTCTTACGTTCCGCTACACCATTCCATTCACGCGTAAAGGGACAAGTAAGCTGATGAAGAATGTCATGTCTGTTAAGAGCATAACGGAATTCATCACTAACATACTCACGACCATTATCAGACCGAAGATGACGGGCGACAGCGTGATACTAAATTTTAATCATTTGTAAAAAAATTAGAGAAAATGGAAAAAACTTCAGATTTTTCTTGAGTAAATAGACCCAAATGCATCGAGTGTAATCATCAATGAAAGTGATATAATAGTGATGGCCAAAAAGAGCAATAACAGGGGACAGACCCCACACATTAGAATGGATAATATCAAAGGTAAATGGAAAACGATGCATATGAGGTATACAACTAGTACAGGTATGTTTAGATAACTCACAAACTTCAATAAAATTTGGAGTCATGAAAAACTTTATTCAACAGAGGAAAGAGTAAACACAAACACCGAAAGTTTACAAGTCCCAAACGGGCATACCACAAGACAAGATCTTTAGAAGAAAAAGAAAAAGACTCAGATTCAGATAAAACGGATGCTTGGAAACTAGAACAAGGTGAGTGCTGCCTTGGACGATCTCCAAAATAATATAGTTCAACCCACTCATATCCCCGACCAAAAATCTTCATCGAAATCCGATCCTACAAGAAATAATGCTGAGTTAAGAAAATAATAGCACAATCAAGATCTTTCACAAAACGACTCACAAAAAGAAGATTATATGCAAAACTAGGGACATGAAGGACCGAAGATAGGGCGGTGTCAGGAGATTGATAAATGTCACCTTTGCCCGCAATTTTGGTAAAAGACCCATCGACAAGACAAACAGACTTATGAATAGGTAAGAGAGGAGAAGAAAAAAGAGACAGCTCACCGGTCATATGATCATTGACTCCAAAGTCAAGGCAAGTAAGTATGTCATGCCTAACATAAAGGGCAGTAGATGTACCTGCAGCTAGAGTCGATGTGGGTCCAGAGGAGGCCCCCGGACGAGCTTGTTGAAGAAGAGAGCGGAGTTGTGACTGTATCTGAAGTATTTGGGCTTCAAAATGTCCATACGGTAGGATGACGTCAAGAACCTGTTGAGGGTGTCACAGCTATGGCCGCAATCTTGGAGGGATCCTTGCCTTTGGTCTTTGCAAATTTCTCTTAAAGCGTAGGATGAAACTTGAACATCAGTCCTTGATATGACCAATTTTTCCACAGTAAAAGCATACAAGCTTATGCCCATCAAAACACGAACCGGAACCACGAAAAGCAACAAAGGCCATCCGAACAGATACAGGAGTGTACTCAGGTAAAATGGACATTACTGGTTCTAGCAGCTGGTTCTAAGGCTAACTCATACTGCGGTGTCGCTCATCCCCATTCACAGTGGCAAAAGCCTCATAAAAGGAAAGCATAGGGGATGTGTTTAAAATTTGAGCTCGAAGATATTCGAATTCAGGTTTTAAACCTATCAAGAACTGATAGGTATGCTAGCGGTCAAGACGTTTGACAAGTATGGGAGCTTCTGTGGGAAAATCACTCAGTAGCTCATACTAGGCTAACTCCTCCCAACAAGACTGTAGGTAGCCAAAAAAAATTACAACAGAAAGTCCCAATGTGTGTAACATGATGAACCTGTTGGTAGAGCTCAAAGATTCGGGCATCATTATGCTGATGAACATACATCTGTGTCGGACAAGGCCACAGGCTGTGGACAATCTCGAACATAGACATGTGATAAATCCTATCCTCCATAGAATTGAACAACCAACCCAATATGGTACCGTTATCAATGTCCCACTGGGCATAAGTAACGTCCTTAATATCCAACTTATTTTCAGTACCCAAAATCCATCCAGATTTCTTTTTTCTACCAAGGAAAACGCAAAATGAGCGTGACCAAGTAGAAAAATTTTTTCTGTTCAACAACACATTAATAACACGATGGGCGAGTGTGTTTTGATAGAGATAAACATATCTCAAAGTGATGGAGCAACAGGAACGAGTTCCTTATCAGCCATAAGGTATAGAAAGTAGCCAAACAACAGAGAACAAGGACAATGAGAGGTTGCTGGATAAAGGAAAAAACAAGTTATTACTGAAGAATAGGTAGCCCAAACAGGTGGAACGAAGTACTAAAGTGCTCTTGGGTATCATAAGAATTAAAAAAGAGAATACATAGAAGCAGATGGCATCACACGATGCGGAGAGAGGCCAGGAAGGGCTGCCGAAAAAGGCTGGAAAAAAAAAAGCTCTTAAGGGTGCCGAAACAGACTGAAACAGGCCTGGTGATTGCCACAGCAACAATGGCCTGGCTTAGGTTGTGCCGAACCGACCTGACCTGGCCTGGGATGCACTGAACTGCTCCTAGGGCTATTGAACTAATCTGGCTGGTGACTAGGGTTTTAGAGCAGGCTCTGATACTAAAAAGAAAGATATGTTTTGGTTAGGAATAACTTGCATTGTATTTCCACTATAGACATATTTATACAAGATGAAACCTAATTAAGAAGGAAAGAAATAATTTAGGATGAAAGAGATTTGATCCACATGACCATAAATAGAGAAGGCCAATTTAAAGGGATTACTAAATTAATAAGATAGGATTGCTGAATTAAATCAAGGAGATTTGGTCAATATAACCATAATCTCTAATAGTAAGTGGTTCTTTGTATTCTGCTTCCCACCTCATTTGTAAAAACCCAATCTACTCCAAAAAGCATTAAAACAAAGTCCCAGAGTTCCCTCACAAATTCGTAATGAATAATAAGATGAAAAACAAGCTCCTCCTCCTCCTTAACACAAGTAACACCAATTTGTCAATACTTGCCCCCTCCTTAACACAAGCAACACCAATTTGTCAATGGCGAGAATCTTCCCGCCTATGGAAAACCAAGCAAAAAAATACCAGTTTTGAAGGGGCTCACATTTCAAACACTTCTCCATGGAAAAAGTCCTCTTGACTTCCTAGAAAGCACTTGTTAAAAAAATTGACACTACACCTCCCACTACGATCCATCTCCATATGACTGAATCAACTGTGGTTCTTACACCTCTATGTTTATACAGAAGCCCTAGCAGTGTAAAAAAATGGCCTAGTATGATGTTCTAACCCCAGTCCATGGGTAACATGTATTCTCATACCAAAACAATCCCCAAAGTCTATATTTTTAAAACAAGTCTTGAAGAGTCATTTCTAATTTCTCGTTTTTATTTCTTCTCTCTACAATTTTCTCTCATTTTCTCTTCAATCAAACAATACCACCACATCCTTGTGAAACATTCCCACCACAACCACCACCACTTTCAACTGCCTCCCATCGACAACCAAAAAAAACACTGGCCAACCACCCATTTTATAACCAAAATAACTTTACAAGTTCTACTCACTCTTAAGTTCTCAACTTATTTAATATCCAATGTTTGCAGCTTTCTCCTAACATGGATTTAGGGCTCGTGGTTGGTATGAAACATCCTTGAACTTTAGTTTTGGGAGTTGCATGTGTAGTTACCTAAATTGCTTGAGTTTTAGATTTACTTTTTCCCAGCTTTACATATTGGATTTCATGCTTTAAAACAGTTCTTAGAGAAGTTTTTGCATATAAAGAAACTATTAACTTGATGACTCTGTTATGTTGAAAAATATAATATTATCCTATTAAGTAACATCATCAAAATAATCTAATCAATTTTTCAACACTTATAGATTTCCGTAAAATATAATATCAAGTCATTTTCAACCCCAAAAATGCATGCAAATCATAAGCTTTGTTTAGTTATCAAGTAATTATTGATTGGGAATGAGCTTAGAAGTTGTGAAGAGCTAAATATGAATCAGCATAATATTTCAAGATGTTAAGTTATCAATGGTCCCAAAAATTTTAATTGTTAGGAAATGGCCCAACGATGTATATAAAGCTATCCAACACTCCCCCTTACATGCAAGACACGGTTGCACGTGAGAAAACACATCACAAACACTCAAGAGCGTACAAAAACAAATATAACAGGGAAACACATCACGAGATTTGAACTTAAGACCCCATAGAAGCGCATCTAATACCATGTTAAGTTACAGTTGTCCCAAAACTTAAGTTGTTAGAAAATAGCCCAACAATGTATATCAAACTATCCAACACAAGAACATTGGACTTGTGATTTCTATTATAGGGATAAAACTTATAAATTTGGATCATTGGAGGATATAGAAATGTTTAGTTATCTTGTTCTGGCATTTCAAGGTTAGGATCCATCATATAGGTATGACATCTTTTCTGGAATTAGCTTTCCTAATTCTACTTTTTTAACAATAATGAACAGAACAGGATCACGGTTTCTCTTCACTTGGGATATAATTCGTATGGGACATAATTTTACCTTTTGGTTGAATATCGGAGGTGAGCATACTTCTACCAAAGAGATTCAGTGTTTTTTCTATTTATTATTTTCTATGTTTATAGAATGATTGAAAGGTCAAATGAAAACGGTTGAAATGTCAAATGTTTACAAAGAATTATTTTTTATTAAATATTCTTTTTTAAGCTAAGGGTCAATTGTTAAATTTAATGCCGATAAATATTTGTTCAAATATATTTTAACTTCCAACCAAAAAAATTGGTATATGTTGCAAAGTTTTAAAAAATAAAAGAAAATAATATCCTAGAAATGATCTCTATTGAGCTACACCACAAGAGCTAATATGTTAAAGGGTCCTTGGGACCGAAGAGGCTAAGGGCCATATTGGCCGAATTATTAAAGGGTCCTTGGGACCGAAGAGGCTAAGGGCCATATTGGCCGAATTATTAAGGGACCTTGGGGACCCCATTTTTGGAATGAACCACTCAAGTTAGTATGGTAAGATGACTTGAGGTATAATTTGACAAGATATGCGCTTTAGGGTACTGGTATTGCTACTATGACCATCTTAGTTGCAAGATAATGTTACCATGACTATTGTATGCGATTGTCAATAAGTTCAAAAAAATGATATATGGTGACAGGGAAAATTGAATTAGGATATTTAATTTGTTTAAATTATTCTCATTACTATCTATTGTTTATGAAAAGGATGGGAATTGTACCAAAAAGGAATAACTCAAGTGCAAGTTTTACTTACTGTATGAGGAATATTTAAACTCCGCTGCGAACCCCATCTCCATGGGATATGCATATTCATTGGGCTTTAGTCCATGCTTCGTTTGATAGAGAAACAAAAAATAAGTTTTTGTTTTATGACTTGCCTCAAGTTGAAGGATTGGAATTTTTGAAGACTAGTGGTGGCCCGGTGGGTTTTAAAAATAGATTACCTATTTTTATTGTTTTGACTCGTATAAGGTTTACCTAAAGATTTATTTAGACTTTCAGCTACGTATAATTAGTAGGATTAATGCAAAGTTTGTAATCATATTTAGGAAATGAATTTCTTAATGTTTAGATGAACCAGTGTTACCAGAAAACACTCAAACCCCTTGCGAATTACGTTTTGTAACGCACGTTCCAAAACATGGTACACCTTCGTTCCAAAACGGTGAATTTAACTATCCAAAACTATCCCTCAGGCCTTTTCTATTTGTTTCTTAAACATTTTTCAGTATAGAAAAAATCAAACGTAATAATCTAAAATTTTCAAAAAGTGGAGAATTAGCAAAACAAACAAAGCAAAAGAAATCACTTATAATAGTTTTGAGGTATGTACTTTACTTGAATAATTTGAAAAACTATATTATGCTTGATGGTATACTTATCACTTGAAATAATTTCATTCTAATATTGTAAGTTGTAGAAGTCTACCCATGTCGTACCACAATTTAGAATATGAGGCGTACCACGTTCCCGTTTTCGTTCCTCGTTCCGGAACGATCCACGTTCTAGGTAACATAGGATGAAACTACATTTCAAAATACTATATCAATGTTGATGATGGAGATAATGATGTTGACTATGAGATTTTTGTTGAATCCATAGTTAGAAGTAATAGGTCTATAAATAGGATTAAAAAAGAGCAGTTCCGTGCATGAAGCTCTCGCGTATGAGGGATTCGGGGATCCGGAGAGGGAGGGAAAACCACGACGGGTTTATAGTAAGCAGTCTTACATTGCAACTGTTTCCACGCCTCAAACCCATGACCTCCAAGTCACACGGTGACAACTCTGACGTTGCGCCAAAGCTACCCTTTAGGTCTATAAATTGAATTAGATGAATTAAAAAAATTATGTTTATGTGATATCCCATCCCAAATCGATAGGATATAGAAAACAAATCTGATATATAATGAAACTTGTGAGCTACTACTAATAACTTGGGCTTAAATTTTTTGGTCGCGTTTCTAGGCTCTTTAATCAAGTTATTGGGTCAATGGTCCACTTGGGTCGTTAGAAATGGTATCAGAGCCAACCCTAGTTCCCGTGACGGGCTTCATGGTGGTGTGGATAGAAAAGTAGAGGCTTCGAAGAGGGATAGAGGTCACGGGGTTGTATACCTTGTGCACGCTTATGGGCTGCTCTGTGTCTGTTAATGGGTTGCTATCCACATCCCCAACCAGAGAAAGAACTTGGGCCGCACGACGAGGACGTGGTTTCTTTGAGTAGAGAATATTGTGATACTACATCCCACATCGGTAGGATATAGAAAACAAGTCTAGTATATAATGAAACTTGGGAGCTACTACTAATAACTTGGGCTTAAACTTTTGGACCGCGTTGCTAGGCTCTTTAATCAAGTTATTGGGTCAATGGTCCACTTGAATCGTTACAGTTTACATATGGATTTATGTATGGATGGAATATTTATTTGGAATGTAGTTTCTTACTAGGTGATCTAGTGTTTGAGGTCAACCCTCTTTGTAGGGTTCTTCTTACGGCATAAGCACAAATTAGAAATCTTCAAAGCATAATCTATAGCTAGAGTGTCTCTATCCTAACCAAAGCAAAAATGGCAAGGAACGTTATTGAAGGCACCGCATCACCACACCAAACATCGATCCAAATTCCATAGATCATATCGTATAATACTCTTTGTCAAAAAGCATAATAAATAAGTAAACTCAAAAACCAAGTGACCCAAACAATGCCCACTTATAAATAAACACTACTGCATAAATGAGATTGCAATGGATAGTAATTCATTTCCATGTCCGAATCAATTTAACAAAGTATGAATCAATTACCCTTTGCTATTTGGTGGGATCATACCCTCCCCTATATGGTGGGGTCACGGGGAGATGATTCACTGAAAGATGTCTTAAGGTTCACTAAGTGCATACTTCAAGACTTGTATAAGTATATACTAATACACAAAGACGCATGAGCACCAGTATAAAAGCTATGATTTCCTTCCCTCCCCCATCCTCCTCCCCCTACCCCTACACACATAAATAAAGAGAAGGATCAAAGAAAAAGAGCACATGAATGACACCAAGAAATATATTATTGGAAGATTTAACTAGCGCAACTTAAGTCAATCATAATTTCCCCATCTGCCTCAAATAGTCCTACATAAAGTTTTGCATCTAAATATTCATGTAAGAAATCGAAAAACAACTTTTTTACCATCAACGAAATATAATTTATTGATAAACAAAATAAGTTGCAATAGGTGTAGGAGCGAGGAGTCCGCCAAGAGAATAATAGAAAATACCAACAACAACAAAAGTCATATTACAACAATTTCCATATTGCCCTCCCATCCCTAGAAATCAGAAATAACGAAATGCCCATGAATGAAGCAGAAATCGATCCCCAAAAGAATGGTGTATAACACAATCTATCCCATACAGAATTGAAATCGTAAAAACCTAATCCTCAACTATCCTAGCATTGCGCTTCAACCACCTAATAAGATTATACAATTCCACAAAACTTTGGT
>JAULLF010108855.1:0-12921 GCA_035668175.1 Sarracenia flava
CGGGCCCACCATATCTCTTAGAAACCAACTGGCTTACAATATTGAATCCCATACATGGGCCCACCACGTGGGACCCAATAATAATTCCAACTTTACTTAAAAGAAACAATTCAAGGCCCAATTAATTCAAAATCTCCCACTACCCAATAACCCGTTGGAGTACAACAAACTCCACAAGACAATTGGGCTTTCCAGAGCACACTATTAAAATCTTCGTACTTAAGTCAAAAGCTGGGGCCCACTTACAAGACAAATAGATCCCAAAAACCTCATAACCCGTGGGTCCCACTGTAATTATGTGGGTCCACCTCATGGTAAATCCCACCCATAGAAATATGGGAGCCAGCTGGAAGTCCCCTCTGAAAACCACTAACATGACCAAATTGGACGGCAATATCAAAGCTCCTTCTCTTACCAAAACAGGTGCCAAAATTCCCGCCCGAAATTGGAGCAGTCCGCCCACCTGCATGACAAGCGCGTGTAGCATACATTATCTTCAACCTTGGAAAAGATGAACCAAGCAACTGGTACTAAGCGAGTAGAGTGATCAAGCAACATCAACAACCCATGGCTCATAAATACTTGCTCGAAAGGATCCTAGGATGATCCACGGAAACCCAGTACAGAGCAATACTAAACCACCAATTCCGGAGAGCATCGAACCAGACCCAATGCTCCCAACCTGATACCCAGAGTATCGAACACGCCTTCTTCAACATCTGAAATACATAGAGCTCCGAAAATCTCCAACCCAGTATTTTCAAAATCGATCTTGTAGAGGAAAACAAACACAAACCAGAGACAACAGATTTGATAATCATCCCAAAAAATCAGATTTGATCCAAAATCTATTGATAACACTGCCACATGCTTCAACACCGGAGAAGAAACAAGGGTAACGAAACATATGAAAACAAAACCCCAAGACGCCATAAGCATCTAAGAGTTTAAACAAATCCATAGATAAAGCAACGTAAACAAAACACCCATAATACTGCAAGAGGCTACAACAAACTTCATAAAACTTATCCAAGACCAAGGATCGATGATGCAAATCAGGTTTAACAACCGTCTCGTGACCCTCCTAAAATCTGAAGGACACAATCAACCAAGAAACCTAAAAGGAGTCTTCAAATCCGTACCTTAATCAACCATGGATGACTTGAAACAAGAGCAGCATCCACGTAGGCCTCCCTCAACACCTCGACTGAAGCCCGAAATCTCCTCAAAGAATCAGATGAAAATGACTCCAGTGCCTGAGATACACCCCACCATAGCAATGGGCTAATCCGAGGCCACCAGAACGAGAATCCACCATGGGCGCCTTGGGGAGAGCTTTCTAGAGAGAGAAGCTCTCCCCTTCTTCTTGTCTCCCAGATTAACTAGTGTCACATTTATTGAATTATGTTCTCGACATAATCCATTCAAATTTTAGTACCATATCAACACATTGCCGTTATCATGTTATACTATACTAATTCGTTTTTCCCTATTACATTCTCAATATTTATCTAATATATTCCAACTCATGTGGAGTTCCAATATTAAGCTACATAATTTTTGTTTCTCATTTCTTTGTTGAATCATCACAATGTCATTACATCCCTCACTATTACCTAACCGTTTACAAGATTCATCGAATTGGCAAATTCTGTGTTTCTAGTTTCACCCAATTCCCTAATCTGTTCTTGCCAACTCTTATTATCATCATTTTTTTTAAAAAAAATCTCACTTAACTCTTCGAAATCCCAAATCTAGTTTTGATTTCCAAATTAATTCCATGGTTCTGGTCTCTTTTATGAGATAGAGCTGTAAACAAAATCTTAATTTGCTTCTTTATTCTTTACATAGCCTATGTGCCTAATTTGGTCACTCCAATCCCACATTGTAGTTCTCAATTTAGTTGTGCAAAACTAGTCCTTCCCCCTAGTCATATCATTCTTCCTCCGTTCCACTAGGTTAAGTTAGCTCAATCATTTCTGGATTACCAATAACTTGCCGACAGAAGGACTCGGCTCTATGATTAACAAATTCTTGTCATAACAGCAAAAGCCATCTCCAAAGCAAGAACTTAACTTCACAAGTGTTAGTAATCCAAATCTCAAGTTTCAAACCCTGATTTGAGGTTTAAAATTTGACACAAAATAAACAATTCTCACGTTTCAGAAATCTTTCAGTAATTACCTATCATTTTTCCAATTCCGACACAGGTTCGATAAGCATGAGCAAGTTCATAACTTTTGAATTCAAATTTATAGATTTCAAAAAAAATCAACTCATAAACATAAAATTGATAGAGAGAGTCTCAGATCCTACCTCAAGTTAAGCAAAACCGAACCCTAGGTTCGGGTAGCAGACGGTGGTGCCTCGGCAACGAGAAACGCCGCTTCTCTCTCTCGTCGTTCTTCATCTTTCTCATCCTCTTTCGCCGACTGAGACTGTCGCCGAAGGTCGCGCGATGGTGGCACTGGCATCGAGCTCCCTCTTCATCTCCGATTCGACCTCCTTCTTCCCTCCTCTCTTTGTCTATGTGTCTCTCTCTCTCTCTCTCTCTCTCTCTCTCTCTCTCTGTGTGTGTGTGTGTGTGTGTGTGTGTGTGTGTGTGGTCACGCCTGAACGACGCTTCCCTTTTTCGTCGCTGCCGGTGCCGCGGCACGCCAGCGGCACGCCAGAGATGATGCGACCGCCTCTCCTCCTCTCCCTCTTTATTTTCTCTTCCTCTCCCTTTCTCCCGATTTCTCTCGAAGCCTCTTCCCTTGTTCTCTTTCTTGTACAGCATCCATCTACTTTTGTTCATGCTCCTTAGGGCACGTTTGGCGTATCCTTCTTCTTTCTTTCTTTTTTTTTCTTTTTTCTTTTGGGATAAAAATATACACACATAGATATATAATCACACACACACACACACACACACACACACACATATATAGATATATATATTAAACCAAAAGAAATTTATATCCTTACTAAGATAAAATTTTATATTTTAGCTTTCATCAAGCCGAAACGAGTCTCAAAAACATTTTACCCAATTCTCCCTTTTTTTTTTTATCAATGTTCGTAAAATACCATTTTCAATAAAATAAAATATCATAAAATAAATGAAATTTGTTAGGGGCACTACAACCTCACCCACTTAAGGAATTTTGTCCCCGAAATTCAAGGCAGGGTCCCCCACTACGTTTCCGCTCCACCACTATGATCACCTCAAGAAACTCCACTAAGAAATATCTGCACCCCTCCACACCATAAACATAGTAATTTTAATATCGCCACTCAAACCATCACGCATCTTCATCAATCAAAGAAACAGTCTTTACTTAATGTGTCATCTCATGGAATCACATTAATCTTGTGTACCAATGTCATCCATCATGCCTACCTATCTCCGTTGAGAACGTCTCAAATGATTACATCACTAAGCAAAGATCTTGACACGACCTACCCCGTGGTCTACCATTACCACATAACTAAACATATTTATTATCACAATCAAAATATCACACATTCAGGTAATAACATCGAGTCACCTCTCAAGATTATACTATTCCATCTGATGAACCTTCGTGAAGTTCCAAATCAGAAACAATGTTGATCAGACGTGTTTCTAATCAGATTTCCACATAATTCAGTAGACCTCACAACAGTCATGAAACTCAACTCCACATCCCTGTAACACATAGAATGTGCATATATATCACACCACAAGTTCAAACACACAAGCATGTCAATTTATGAATGCACACGCACAAACAAGTCTAATGTTATAACCACACACGCCCCACAGTCCCAAGGTATTCGAGCCTAGAGCTCTGATACCATCTGTAACGTCCAGACCTCAGATAATAAATAATAATCTAAAAGATATCAAAACTGAAACCCTTGCCTTGACTTTATTTCTTAAAACATATGTTCAAAATAATAAAAACTTATTTTCTTTAAAGAATTTTTAAAAATGGTTGAAAATTATTCTAACACTTTTTGAAAAATTTCGGCAGAGTTTTCCCTATTTTTGGACTAACCCAAAATGGGCAAAAACCTGTAAATAAGATACATAGGCTATTTATATGTCAACAATCCGCATACGTGGCAAAACAAGACTATTCTAAGATCTATAAAGCCATTCTCCGACATCCATCAAACTACCATAAACAATAAATACGTAAACATGCTGAAATCTCAAACTATACGTACCTTCACCTCCCCGTGCCTCACATGCACAAAAAGAAATGAAAATAACTTGATCTTATGGTCTTAGATTCATCTAATTTTAAATGTGAACGAATAAGAGAAATTAACCACTTTAGCTTCTTGCAATCTTGTTTTGGCTAAAAGCTTTAATTCTGTTGCCCCTTTTCTTTGATACCTAAAAAGTAAATAGTTAAACACCGGGGCTGAGCCCCAAACTGTTGGATAAAAGACTAATCTGAATCAAAAATCATGATATGAGAAGAAATTATGAAAATGTATATCCGTAAGTACGTGTAAACATTTCTAAAAACATTTTCTGATCTTATTCTTTTCTTTTATATTTGAAAATCATTTACATAATCCATTTTACAAATAAACATATATCTACTTCTCATTTTAAAAGTCTCATTTCAGTTTAATACACAAGTGTAGATATCATATGTTATCAAGTCCTTCTTTTCTTCGCCCATTTATCACATACTCTTTGTTTCAACTTCATTTGGTTATAGTTATCTCCAATATCCAAGAATGAGTTTCAATATTAATTCAAGATTTTACTCTCAAATTGCCTTCATATCAATTCATTTTATGACACCGCTTGCTCTATATATTAGATTTAACAACTTTTATCACATTACAGTTTTCTCAATTTTCACAAATCTTTCCTTAGATTTAGCAAGTCATTAACATGATTAATTTTACTCAACTCTCAAGTTGAATCTTTAATTTCCATCATAGGGTGCAAGAATATCATTTCAATTTAACACTCTTTCATCTACTCACTTGGAGTCAAGACTCACACACAAGTCTAAGTCACAACAAGAGTTATACTTATTTCACACTTAAATTCATATTCATTTAAGTCATGCTCAACAAACACCATATTATTTCATCACATGGATATCTACATCAGGTATATCCACAACAAGGATATTTGCAACAATATGGTAATAATAAGGATATCCACCACGTTAACATACATGGCTATCATAGCCAATGCTCCGTGGGTACAACTCTGGTTATATTCACACTCAACTAACTTAATCTGCACAACTTCGCAGGCCCTAAATGGTCTATGGGGCTCGACAGACCCAACTAACTTAATTTACATGACTTCGTAGACCCCAATTGGTCTGAGGGGCTCGATAGACTCAACTGACTTAATCTGCACAACTTTGCAAACCCCAATTAATCTGAGGGGTTCAACGGACCCAACTAACTTCCTCTACACGACTTCGCAGACCCTAAATGGTCTGAGGGGCTCAGCGGACCCAACTAACTTATGACCATACTTACTGACTTACACCGAAGGGGTGGGTCTCCCCTTTGTGCACATCTCAAATCACACCCAGACTTACGGCCCTAGACCGAAGGGGTGGGTCTCCCCCGCAAGCTCAACCAGAGCCACGCCTAAACTTACGGACTACAACCAAAGGGGTGGGTCTCCCCCGTAACTCTCAAGCTCACAAAGAGTCACACCCATACTTACAGACTTAACCGAAGGGGTGGGTCTCCCCCGTACCATTTCTTAACCGTGTCAAGTACTACGTTATCGACATACTATCTGTAATAACCCGAACTATTTTATTTAATAATTAATTTAAATTAAAAGGATTTTTGGATAATTGGTTTTTAGCCCCAAATTTTTTTTCGGATAACCTACTTTATTTACGGAGATTTTGAGCAGGATTTGAAATTTTCTTTTAAGAGAAAATTTTATTTTGTTTATGCATGTTTATCTATTTAATTTTTTAAAATCCCTTTGAAAAAAATGAAAAACAAAATTTTGTTTCGGTAAAAACACCTCGCAACATACACACGCGAGGAGAGAAAGAGAGGGCGAAAGTGCGAGAAGAGGAGAGGAGGAGAACCAGACGACGCCGGCGCAACCACCCTCGGCTACCAGCGTCATCGGCGACGACGAGAAGAGGGGAGAAAGAAGATGGAGCAGCGGCGAATAGAGAAGAAAAAGAGGTAGAGATATTGCGCGATCGGAGAGGAAAAGCGGGGAAAACGGAGGCGGCGCCACCACCGTCGGCCACCGCCAACCTCCGCGGGACACAGCCGCGCCACCACTGACCTCTATCACCGTCGGCGACGGCAAGAAAATGGCAAGGACAGTGCAAAACATAGGCGGCAAAGCCGCGCGATGTCGCGAGCTTTGGGGCTCGATTCGTGGCTCGTTTTTGTCGTATTCCTTCGTCTAAGGCAATCCTCTAGCCCTTAAGAACATTGCTAGTAATTTAGATTTCAGTTTTGTCGAAGTTTCGTGATTGATCGGGCCCTAGGCAGTGCCGAACCCAACGGCTCCTTTTTGTTGGATTTTTGTGATTTTGACATGGTTTTGGCTAATCAATTATGAAATTGAGCCTAGACCTATGTATAAAAACATGCTAGGATGATTTTGGTGGAATCAATTTTGATTTTTGAGAAACTTGGGTTTTCGGGTCGGATTCGGGGACCGATTTGGGGGTTTCGGTCCTATTGAGGTCATTTTGCAAAATTGACCTCAATGCTATGATTTTAGCATAGAAAATAGCTTGTGGTTAAAATTTGAAAATTTTTAGATAGCCGGATTTTATCCCTGTGAATTAAATAGCAAGAGGTAATTTGATTTTGACAGATGGACGTGTTTTCGGAGTTGGTTTCAGACGGCTATGGATTCAGCTCGATTTCTTAGTATCGATTCGATTGCGAGGTAGGATCCTAGACATTCTAAACTTCTCTGTCGATATAAATTGTATTTTTATCAAAAGAATTGATGATTAAATTTTTCTTTAATTTTGTTTACGATCTGGGTCCCAGCTTTGATATGTGAAGGTGATAGAAGTTAGTTTTGTGTAGAAATAATTTGGATAATTGGTTCTTGAAGATTATCAAGTTAGCAAACTGTTGCTAGGTCGGCTCCCCTGTTTTGGAAATTAAAGTAATTATGTTAAGCCACTACTACAATAATCGTCAATGGTCTCACTACAAAAAATAAAAAGGTCACGGTTTTTGTAAAACCGTGACTGAAAAACTTTTAAAAACCTACTAAATTTTCCGTGATAATTGTGATTTTTTAGTCTCGGTCCGTGTAAAACCGAGACTAAAAATACATTGCGATTATTAGAACACCGAGACGTTTATTCAATTTTTTAATAGCCCGCGTGTCAACCCAATTACCCGACCCGCACCCGATTATCCGACCCACGACCCACACATTTAGTTCCCCCCTCTTTACCTCTCGCTCGATTCTTTCTATCGCTTGATTCTTCCAGCTTTAAAGATCTCTGATTCGCAAATTAGGGTTGTGAGCATCACACAATCTTCGAGTCTCTTTGTGGTTGTTCCTGTTGCTCATCGTCTCCCAAGCATTACGGCCCTAGATAACGTACTTGGTCAGTTGTGATTTTTGATCGATACTCACTTACTGGTTCTGTTATATACATATAGATTTTGGTTAATCAGTTTTGAGCTCTTATATTTTTTGTAGTGATGCCGATTTATGAATTTCATGATTTGTGGCTTTGATGATACGTTTACGCATGTATGGTCTGGATAATGATTAAACTTTTAGATTAACCCCTGAAATCGCACCCACTGGAGCCAAATCAGAGTTCAATTAACACAGTTGAGGACTCTCAAGCGGGAGAAATTAACGTGCAGAAAGGAGTGGATGAGGTCGAAGCTGTCGACAAATCGGAGAACATAGAGAAAGGGGCATCTGACGAAGTCGATGGCATTGACGCAACAAAGGAAGACGATATAGATTGTGAAAAAGGAGAATCAGAAGATTTTGAAGACTCAGAGGATTTGAACTTGGCTGTTCCGTTCCAGAACAGTGTTAAGGTAAATTGTCCTGTTTCGGAACCTTGTGGTCCTAATTTTGTTCTTTTCTCTGTTGCGAATGATCAGGTGCACTGGGATTTGAAATTGGAACATGAGTCAGAGATAGGGGGGATACGAATGCGTGATAATGGGGTCAGGCAATCCAACGCACATCAGGTGCTTGATGAAAACCCTGATCCATAGATGGCTACTGTTAGGCCTGCACACCAGGTGTTTGGCGTTTTGTCTGAACCAAACCTGGTTGCTAATAGTGGTAAGCCTATAACTAAATGTTGTCCATACTTTGGGTAGCCTTCCATTGTTGGTTCATAATTTGGCTCATAATGTTACAGTTTTCAAGTTTCATGAAGAATACCATTTTTTTGGGTTTAATTTATCTCCACCAGTGTTATGGGATCAACTCAACTTGGCTGAAATCAAATACCTACCGGAGCATTTTAAGGTAGGTTAGGAACTTGACTAATCTTGCAAATTAATTTTTAGCTATCTCCTATAGCTTTTGCTTTTGCTTTTTTTTTTTAAATAGATGTTAGATGTTAAAGATTAAAGGTTGGAGAGATATTATCTATTATTTATATATTTATATATTTATCAATAAAATCTCTAAAATAATATATTTTCGTAGTTTTATTGTATTAAAGGTCATTAAATAATATCACAATCTCAAAG
Source organism: Sarracenia flava (assembly GCA_035668175.1). Classification (NCBI taxonomy): domain Eukaryota; kingdom Viridiplantae; phylum Streptophyta; class Magnoliopsida; order Ericales; family Sarraceniaceae; genus Sarracenia; species Sarracenia flava. The sequence goes on from JAULLF010108855.1 coordinate 8,692, forward strand.
CATATTCTACAACACAAAATATATATATAATTTTAGAACATATAATAATCTCTTGCTAATTCATCTTAACTTTATGTCTATGCCATGTTTGGAATGTTTATAAAACTTGACTCTTTGTTGTGGTTGTTTGTGCAGTGACAAGGAGGCTTTCGTGCAGTGACACTTAAATTACGATTGTGGTTTGGGTACGAAACTATGACTAGTCCAGATTGTGAGGTGCAATGGTATTTTTGCAACTCTTCTTAAAAAAATGAATTTCAGCATTAAAATTAGTCTAAGGCCATGTTTGTTTATCTCTGTCATGTAGTGGTTTATAAAGCTTGTTTCAAACTTGGATTTTTTTGATTTTTTTGGGGTCTTCCTATATGAGATTGATAGTCATTTAGTGATGCAGTTGTAGCTTTTGAAAGGTTTTTAGTTTTGGTTGATTCGGTATTGTTTCAATTTTTCTTCTTTGCATTGCAAAATCTGCCAAATTAATTGTTGGCTAAATCTTTCTAAAGAATAATATCTTGGAAATTAAGAAAGAAATAGATCTTATGTTTGTGGAATGATAAAAGTTCTCTTTTTGCTGACCGAAGGAAAATAAAAGAAACAAATCTTATGTTTGTGGAATGAAGGCTTGTGGAAACAGATTACCGATCTATTATAGGATCTTAGGGATTGCAAAAGTCATAGTTCATGTCTTTTTTTTTTCTTTCTTTAAAGCTCAAACTAATCATATTAAATTATATGCTTTGGTCAAATCTGTAATTTAGTGTTTTGGAACTCTTATTGTCTATAGAGACGTATACAAGTATCATATGTATAATAATTGTTACTATTTTCTTCTCTCTTTTCCAATAAATGAAAATAATCATTAAAAACAATAATAAATACGGTGTCAGTATCTATTTTCTTCCTGAGGAGGGTTCTTTTCACCCTTCCCTCGTGGTATTACTTTGGGGGAATTTTTGAGCTAATTGGAACGAGGAAGAGAACAGGGCAGAGAAAAAGGGTCAGATGATTGATGAATTTTCAGAAGAATTTAGTCTCAATCAAGTAAGTAAATCTTACATTCCTTCCTAGTTATCAAAATTTCTTTTATTCTTACCAAATGGGGACTCCAAATGCCAAACCCCATTTCGGTACTTCAAGTCCTGTAAATTCATGAGAGAATTTGAAGCAAATACAGGAAGTGATAAATATTAATGATCTCTATGCTCCGAAACAGGCCAGCCAGTTTCGGTAATTAAAGAATACATTTGCTGGGTTGTATAAAAATGATTTGGAGCAACTTGTTTTTTTTAAAAACCGGTGTATAAAAATCAGCAGGTTGGTTCAACCTGTCCAACCGACTTGAGCCCTGTTTGGCAACTGCTGTAATTTGTTGAAATGGTGAGAGATCTTGGTTTGAAACTTTATGGCAAGTAATTAACAATGGCTTTTGAACTAAATTGCCTATAAATTGTCTATTGGAAGTTTTAACCTGTTTTCTGAACATGGTTAGAAAATTGCTGCCCTATTTCGGCAACTCAAAATGCTTATGTTCTGTGTTGTTTTATTTGTTTTGTGGTTTAGTCAGAGAAATTGCATTTAGTTGAATTGAAAATTGTCCTTATTTTCAGGATTTCGATTTGGAAATAGTACGCAGAACAAGGGAGATTCTACCCAAAAAAATTTATATATAGGGTGTTTTAGAGGCAATTAGAATTAGTTGTGCTGGATACCCTACTCGTAAGACATTCTTTGAATTTTTAAATCGATTTGGTCTTCTTGCTCCCGAGGTTTTGGAAGGGAAGTATTTGTTTATGCTATTAACCGATAGAGAAAATATTGGATTTTTCTTAACATTTTTGTGTCCTTGGTGAAATTGGAAACTCAGTTTGAGTTTCTTATTTAACATGGTTCGGATCATATCTAATTAAAGTTCCCATTTTTGAGCAGTAATGATGAAAAGTGTGCATGCAAAAAGATTTCGGACAAGATGGGTCTTGTTGGTTCTCAGGTAAAATGATGTTGTTTATTTTACATGCTGATAAGTTTATTATTCTTTGTGAACCCAAAAGTTCACAACATAACAATCTCAGATGGTACATCTGCTCTTGGTTTGGTAGATCGGTCCCAACTAAACTCTTGCAGTTTACATGAAATAGGCATTAGGAAACTTCTAATGTGATATGAATAGTATGCTTAAAATTGAGATAGTAAAGGCATTAATGAGATGCTTTTGAGGGCGAGGTGGTTGAAACACCTTGGACTGGAAAATTTGATAGGTATCCGGGTATACACACCTCATGAGTTAAATGTTAATTAAAAGTTTACTCTTAGAATGCGTGCATGTTTAAACAGCTCCCCCACAGCACCTATGTGAGGATATATCCCTGCATATACCAAAGCAACTGCAATTCAACCTTGCTTGATTTTGGTCGTAGACCGTCATATAGCAGCATACCAAGACAGAGCAAAGTCCATAAACCATCCCTGCCAAGTTTTTGTTGAATTTTTTACTTTCTCAAAATACCCCTGATTTATTATTCATTTTGGATTGCAAGTGGCTTGTGAGTCACATAAAGGAACATTTTAAATAAAATAAAAATTACTTGGAAACTAATTTGACATAATTAGAAGGTTGGAGACGAAAATCAGACCGGGCACATACTTTGGGGAACTAATATGTATTTGTGCTATAGTTTTCTTGGCATAGTTTAAGATGTAAACTGCTGTCTTATCAAGTGAAAGGCATGGCCCTTTTTTTTTCTTAATCGCCTTATGCCTTTGGAACATCGTTGCACCTTTTGAAATTTGCCTTTGTTGTATGTTTTCAGTGGGCCATTTGTTGTGCTTCTCAGATACTTAAACTTTCCTCTTCTTCTGTACTTTCTCAGATACTCAAAAGTGCCAGGTAACTTGGAGATTTTCTACTTGTTGGTATTCATAGTGACCATATATTCTGGTGGGGCCATTCATTATTTTCTTTTCATGGTTTATTCTCATATTTTGTGACCATTGTGAAAATCATGCCTGATGTACTATTACCAAAATGTTGTCATTTCTTTCAGTAAAATAAATGTACTACTATTAGGTTATGTTGAGTTAGTTTGGCAAGCCGGCTATAAGTGTACTGCTGTTAGGCTATATTTCTGTTTGGCACGCCTGCTATTTGGAAATATAAATGTACTGCTATATTTATGTTTTCAATAAAATAAATGTACTGCTATTTCTGTTTAAAGCTATATTTATGTTTTTATCCCCAATCAAAAAGTGGGATTTTAATTGTTACCTCAGAAATAATCTACCTCAAATGACTATTATTGAGTCTGGGGAAAAAGTCTGATCCATGTGTAGCTATGCTTATATATTGGAACTTTAATCCATTTTAGTGATGCTATGTGGTGCTGCAGTTGTCACAATCAGCCTTGGTGCTAGGTTTGCCAGCCTAGACTCTTGCATTGCTTGCTAGCTCATTAATGCCTCAGTTTGCTGCTGTGGGACAAGAGGGTTGCTAGTAAAGCTGCCTTGGCTACATGGATGTCGCTATGCTATTGCTACTAATGCTTGCTACGGTTGCAATGGGGTTGCTCGCTGCTGCATGTTTTGGGCTGCATCACTCCATGTTTTGTTGGCTGCTCCTGGTCGGTTGGACTGGTGTTGCTCAGCACTGTTTTGTTTCTCAGTCCTATTTGCTGCTCAGCCTTGTTGCTGTTCAGCCCTGTTTTGCTGCTCAGTATCGACACTGTTCAGCCCTCGTTGTGTTGCTATGTTCCCATGCATGATGTGCTGCTATGCTCCTATGCCTGCCGAGTTACTCAACCCATGGCTGCTATACTCATGTGCTGATATGATCCTATACCTACTGTGCTGCCTATGCCTGTTATGCTCAACCCACGCTTGCTGAACTGTTCAACCCAAGCCTTCTCGTCCTGTTCGCTGCTATGCTCCTATGTCTGTTGAGAATACAAATTTTCTTGTGTTTAAAGGTTTTTTAGTGTATGATACCAGAATGTGTACCTTGAAAAAAAAGAATTGTTATGAATATTTTTATTTAGAATTTATCATTTCTTCTTGTCTTTAAATTGTAAATTCGTACATTTTGCAACTTGTTCAAATTTCTAATTTTTTATGAATGATAATTTTGAAGTATATTTTTTTTTATCTTAATGTGGTTGTATTGTGCATTACCATCCAATTATGCAGGTAGTATAAGCATACAAAAAATATTTTTATATAATATTATTTTTTTTAAAAAAA
>JAULLF010111020.1:0-12888 GCA_035668175.1 Sarracenia flava
TAACAACCTGATAACAAAGCATAAATAAATTATAGAATTAATCTACTCCTTTGTTACCAAATTACGGTTTCATCGTCACCCAAGGCGGAGGATGGAACTTAGCCACTCATGGTCGGGCAGAGCTCCATCGTCAAGTTGATGTCGATGGTCATTGGCAGTTCCTCGGCGAGGTTTGGACCTTCTAGAGGTGACTTGGCCCGGGTTGCTAAAACTACTAACTACTATATAAGAGAAGGTGACTCAATACTGAATTATTGAAAGTCTTAAAACAAAGAATACAAGGTCCTATTTATAGTGTTTTGGATCCTCAAAATTAGCAATTTCGGACATGGGGCATCCGGACAGTGGACGTCTGGTGTCTGAACGGAATTGCGTGGAGGACACGTCAGTTTCCTGTTTTGGAGCTTCGGGATGGAACTTGCTTGGGCACCACGGCAGATAGAGTCGGGACGCTCGGCTGATTGGTGTCGTGACGGTGGAAGCATCGGGACGGTCGATGAAGAGCGTTTGGACGGAATTTGTACGTTCTGATGGTCTTCGTTCTGTTGTATTGAATTTGTTGCTAAAGTGGCTGTTTTATGGCTGTTTTGGGTCACTCCTCCAGTTCCTGTCTTATATACAAAAATACTACAAAAACACATATTAAATAACAAGAAGGAGACTAACTCAACATAAATTAACGGGTCTGAATCGTCACTTTTGAGTGCCGATAAGCTATAATTATGGTATCTCCAGCATGAATCTCCGAGAGGAGTCAATTTGAGAAGTTGTGCAAAGTAGGACCCAGACACACAGGGCCCAGTATTTTGTCACGGGATTTTCAAATTAAGGGTAATGGTTATACACTTAACGCGTGAATAGAAATATCCTCCCGAACGGAGTCATTGCTTTTATTTATGGGGACCAAAGGTGATTGGCTATTTAATTATTTGGAATATATCAGGAAATAAAAACAAGTTAGTTCTTTGTTCGTTAACCGTTAGATGTGCACACTGCGTGGCTTAATTTGTTACTGTGACTCTGGGTGAATTATTTTTTTTGTGATATTTCTCAAGAGGAGATTAATAAACTGGCATGTCTGTTCGGACGGTAATTAATTAGTAGACGTCTACACTACGTGCCTGCATAATCACAAAGGATTTGGGCTGCCAATAATTCTTTTTAAATTAAAAGGTTGAGAGACCCTAAATTTTTTCAAAGAATTAAAAGGTTTTCTCTTTTACTTCTCAGGACTTAATAATGGGATCTAGTTTCAATCGACTTGCGCCAATACTCAAAGAACATAAGTTGACTAAACCTAACTTTATCACTTGAAAGAGATATCTAGATTTCGTTCTAACCTCAAATAATTGCGGGCTTGTGTTATTTGATCATTGTCCACCCGCTCCTGATAGTAGATCTCCTGAACAAGAGGTCCAAGACTATCAGAAGTGGATGAAAGCTGATAGGATGTCACGTTGGTACATCTTAACTTTCATGTCAGATGGGATTTAATCTGATTCAAAACTAAGTAAGGTAGGAAGTATATCGAAACTAGATTATCAAATAAACGGTGGATTCTAACCTTATGGTGGAACCCTTCTCATAAATTACATTCTTTTAATTATTTTATTTCTAAAAATACTCTTCAAACCAAAATCCAAGATTTACGCTTTTTTCTAAATTAAATGTTTTAAATCTTCTTTAAACAAAATAACTCATTTTCCCTGTGGGATTGACCTTGGACTTACTACGTACTACCTAGGCTGTAGTGAATCTTGGTTAATAAAATAAAATAAACAGTAGTTTGTCTGCGATTAACGACTAAGCAAAGTACCTGATACTTTCTCTTCTTTCAAAAAAAGTAAAGGTATTGACGACAACTACCAGCCACTTTTCTTCTCTAAAAGAATTACAGGCTATCAAAGAGAAACACTGACCACCGGATCGGTCGGCCGATGGTATCGAACCGAACAACGTTCATCGAACCAATAACACATGCGACACCTGGAATTCTTATTCTTATGAGGTCCAAGGGAGACCCGAAGCAGAGGCAGCTGCATTGATATTCTCGACAGCGCCTGATCTTCGACCAGACCCTATCGAGAATAGGGGACTACTGGTATGGATATAGATGATATCATGCAGGTCTATCTTATATTCCTACATCTACACAAGAGAAATTCGGGTGGTCGTGTGCATAGGCCTTTCTCATCTGTCCATCTCGACAACGTTAAAGGAGGCATAACGCTAAGCCCAAAGGGCAGTCGGTAACTCTAATTCCAAAGCATTATATTTATGTATGTTTCGACATATCTATTTTCTACACACATTGCTATTGCAGGCCACTGAGACCCGTTGTGCCCACGGGCAGTATGGAGAACGAGATCTCTCTCTCTGGACCATAGGTCCCAGCCGGAAGGATATCGACAACGAAGAGCTACAGCGCCTACGGGCGGGGGCTGAGAACCAATACTCTCCCTGGGATACCAGCCACAGTAACCCGAAGACCTACTGCGCCTACGGGCGGGGGCTAAGAACCAAAACTCTCTATAGGATACCAGCCCCAGTAGCCCGAAGACCGACCTACTGCGCCTACAGGCGGGGGCTAAGAACCAAAACTCTCCCCAGGATACCAACCCCAATAGCCCGAAGACTTACTACGCCTACGGGCGGGGGCTAAGAACCAAAACTCTCCCTGGGATACCAGTCCCAGTAGCCCGAAGACCGACCTACTACGCTTACGAGCGGGGGCTGAGAACCAAAACTCTCCTTGGTATACCACCCCTAGTAGCCAGGCGACCTATTGCGCCTACGGACGGGGGCTGAGAATAAGATCTCTCTCCTCGGGATACCAGCCCCAGTAGCCCTAGACGACCTACTGCGCCTACGGGTGGGGGCTGAGAATGAGATCTCTCTCCCTGGGATACAAGCCTCAGTAGCCCCAGCAGACCCTATGAGGCACAGACCCTACGGGGTATATTATTTAGACCCTACAGGGCACAGACCCTACGGGGCACAGACCCTATGGGGCGTATTCTTCAGACCCTATCGGGCGTATTCTTTAGACGCTACGGGGCATATTATTTAGACCCTACGGGGCATATTCTATTGACCCTACGGCGATTACTCGGACAGCCCTACTGGGAATATCTTGAAAACCCTTAAGGGGGATATTATTTAGCCCTACGGGGCATATCTTGAAGACCCGTATGAGGGATATTCTATTGACCAGTCGAGCTGTATCCATTCAGCTTGGAGCTCCAAAAGATCATGCCCGGCCATATGCCGCTTACACCAGGGGACTCCCGCCAAGAAGCGTCGTCCCACGTGGAAGACCAGATATTCTCACCAGGGCCTATCGACCAGGACAGGATAACAGACCCAAATCCAACGAGCCGAATATATTATTCTTCATCCTCTTTGGCCTTCGGCCAAACACCACAAAGAACATGGGACTACTGATAGATATGTGTAAATACCCATGATTTGGGCCCGGAAAAGCAACCTAAGTCCACCTAGCCAATGCATGCCAACAAGTAGAAAATTAAACCAAATTTGGTCCTACACAGTAAGAGAAGGGATTACAACTAATAAATGATCAAAGACAACCTATCAATAGGAATATATAACTGAGACAAACAAGACTCGCAAAGGAAGCCGACCTACAACTCCCTTACCAGCCCGACCAGGTCGGGCGTCCCATCAGCCGAGTGAGCTTCCACGACCTTTTCGCCCGACTTGTGCTCACCCGGACCATGGGCCTGACCTTGAGGTTCTCAAACCTAATTCCAAGCTAGGTAACCAACCGATCTACCACCTGGATAACCAGCTGACCTACTGCCTTGGTAACCAGCCAACCTACTGAGAGGGACGACATGCCAACTCATCGAGCTAGATGATTGCAGGCCTTATTAGCCGGATGACCAACCTAGCCGCCAAGCAACCGAGCGAGCACGATCAGCAACAATATAACCGACAAGATATGATCGGCACGATTAGTGTCAACCAAGAGCGATTGGACTACAAGTGTGGCCATCTATAACCAAAGGTGCATGGCCAGAGGGAAATTTATGGAGTCCGGTGTACTCTTCCAAAGCTTACAGCCGACCGGGTCAACCTCAAAAAAGCAATGGGAACAAATTGGTATTCCCGATAGCATCTGACCTTCGACCAGCTACTACCGAGAATAGGGGACTACTGATGGGGATGGCCCAAATTTAAAACAAAAAGCAAGGTCATAAAGCCAGAACTACAAAAACCCGAACGAAGATTGGAGCAAGTATTCTCGACTGCATCCGGCCTACGCCCGGATACAATCCAGAATAGGGGACTACTGATGGGGAAGGATATAACACCGGCCCAATAAGCCCACACATGGCCTACACAGGGCCCAAAGCCCAACAGGCCTACATAGGGCTCCAGGACACCGACCACTCCTCGGGGAAGACCCGACCTACCCAGGGGTCGGAAAGGAATTGCGAGGGGAACGACGATATAAATATTCCCGGGCTGGGCTCTACCCCGAGACCCAATGAGCTCAAATTATGGTGGGCCCAAAGCCCAAGCCCAGTAGGGCAACACCCAAAAGCTATAAAAAGGAGCGAAGGGGCTCTCTCAAAGGGCATGCTCTAACAGACTAAAAACAACCCCTGTACGTCTCTCTCATGCTCTCTGCACTCTCAAAAATCTCTGTGAGATGTTTCTCTCTCTACCCTCTCCTCTCTCCCTCTCCTACACGGCACACACGAAGACCCTAATGTTTCATATCTGAACAGTAATCTGACTTGATCGTCGGAGGGTCTTCGGCCGGCACCACACTGGTGTCCCAAGACTAACTCCTTATTTTGCAGGACCCCGATGATCGATAGGGAAAACCAGATTTGGACGCTATCAATATTTATTAAATAAAAAAAGTCAGTTTATTTGTTTAGTTTTTATCTTCAATTTATTTTTTATTTCTACTAAAAACTAAAAAAGTCAGTTTAAAAAGTCGATTTACCCAAACAGTTTACCCAAACAACTTATCTTCAATTTAAAAAGTAAGTTTACCTAAACAACTTATCTTCAATTTAAAAAGTAAGTTTACCCAAACAACTTATCTTCAATTTATTTTTTATTTCTACTAAAAACTAAAAAATATATTTTTATTGTTTTGGTAAACTGACTTTTCAGGTACTGTCGGGAATACCAATTTGCTTTCGTTGTTTTTCCAAGATCGGTCTAGTTAGAAAAATAAGTGTGATAGAAATATTCCCATATCAGTTGCGATCTCTCCTCCATGTGTTCGAAGTTTTTCTCTATTCAGTTCAGGAGTCCCCAACTTGAACTGGGGTCTGGTTTGTTGCGCTCGGCTAAGCAGGATCTATCGGGGGTTTGGTCTGGATGAATTCAGCTCAGGTGCAATGTTGGCTTTTAGAAGGTAGTGGAGTCCTCGGGTTGATATTGGACGCGTGTCAGCCGGCTGTGGCGTCTCTTTGACGGAGTGGGAAGGCCTTGTCGCTTCGCAATAAATGCAAATGGCTTTAACCACGTGGGCTGTTGCTAGTTGTCAAATTCGAATGAAAAGGCGCGAATACAGCCGAAGGTATACTTTCAAACGAAGGCACTTGACTTAACCATCGTTTCGAAGGACACAACTATTCTGGAGGCACACACTATCACCGCATACGAAAGAAATCTCTGGTACGTTCACTTTCCTTGTCTCTTTCTTTTCCCCGCGTTCCTGTTTTCGCGTATTCCATTAGGGCTTGTAAGGGTTAATGTCCCGATATAGGAGTCCTTTCATTGTATATTCTGAGTTAGTGGGGGAGGAGAACTTTCATTCTTTCGGGGTCTCTAGTAGTTTGTCAACTACTGAGGCTATTGCCCGTGAGAGGATCCTTATGGGCATACTAAGTCCGTAGCCTCTAAAAGTTGTTCGTTTAGTTTCTCTCCCGATTAACTAGAGGTAGTCGGTGATGGAGGGATCCCAAGAGTCTGAATCCCAGAGCGAGGCCTTAATCTTACAGAGGAACCATGGTGGCAGAGAGGGACTGTCGAGAAGTGTTCCCCAAAGGGAGGAGGTAGGTCCTTCCAATCCAGTGGGAAGCGAAGTGCCAATCGCCTTCTTGGCGCAGTTTGAGGCACCTACGATCCAGACAGAGGATTTGGACCGACTAAGGGCCATGTACCAGAGCCTAGAGACGATGGTATTGAGGGTGCCTTGGGCAGAGGAGATGGCGTGCATGCCCTTAGGTAGTGAAGTATGTTTTTTCGAGGGCACCTTGCACGCCAGGTTGAGGTTTCCCATCCCTCTTTTGATCAGGGAGTTTCTGGACTTTCTGGGGATTGCACCGGCTCAGTTGGTACCCAACGCTTGGAGGATTCTAGTTGGAAACATGGTTTTGTGGCCGTTCATCAACAATCGGGCCTTAACGCTTGCGAAGCTCTTTTAGTGTTACAAGTTGGTGGAGCACCTTTCCAAATATGTCAGTCTGCAGGCTCAGGGGGGGCAGCGGTCTTGTTCGTAGCATGCACTCTTCCAACAAGTATGGAAAAGGGTGTTTCTTTTTTGTCTCGGTTCTTCGGTGGGAGATGCAAACTTGGGAGAGCTGGTCTTCCGCATCAGTACGAGTAGCCAGGACTTGGTCCCTACAGCCCAAGGATGGTCAGGCTAAGGGCATCACCCTCTTAGATGATTAGTGCCAAGCGGTTGATGCTGCTTTGTCTCACAAGGACCATGACTGGGAGACTCTAGTTACACCGAAAAGTCTAAGTGAGTATCTCTTTGGCCCTGAGCCTTCTAGAGAGACACGTAGGTTATTTCATCTTGCGGGGGATGGAGAGCCCCCTAAGATGCCAAGTGAAGAATGCAGTTTTTAATTGTTGCATATCCTATTGCTTGAGCATTCCATTATCCCTGACTAGGGGGTTTCTATACGCAGGGTGCTTAGCTGAAGTAGAGGAAGAAGAAACCATATGAAGAAGCCAAAGGGAGATGGATCGAAGGCCTACTGATCTGGTTAGGAGGGATCGCCGGGCCCAAGGAGTGGCCAAGGTGGAGTTGGTCAGGCAAAGTGCCAACGACTTACCATGCCTGATCAACAGGGTGTCGCTTCTGCCTCGATGGGGTCCCCAGCTGCCAGGGTGTTGGTTCATCCGCCAGTCAGCGTGATACCACCAACCTGATCCTTCCGGTTCAGGACATCGAGGTCCAAGCTGTCAAAGTTATAAAGAGTAGGAGGGCGAAAAAGCGGCTGGAGGTGGAGGCTCTAGAGGAGGGGGAAAGTACTATTTTCGTCCCCTTAGTTTAGGAGTCTTTGATAGGGCTCTCTCCAGGCGAGACAAGGAATTCATGCAATATTTTACTCTTGATGCCATCTTCATTCAGCTTCTTCGGGAAGCCGCTAAGGTATAGTCTCTGATTGCTCAATTTCAGTTCCTGATGGTAATAGATGATATATTAACCTTGTCTTTTGGAGTCATTTTCCCTCAGTTATCATGCTTCCATGAAGGTGAGGGAGTACCACATTGGTTGGAAGATTGTAGAAAGGTGCCATCACCGGGTGAATGCGGATTTGTAAGTTGCCCGTGGCGAGAATGACACATTGAATCATGAGATATCAAATCTAAAGGTAGAGCTTGAGCGGGAGGTTAATGCCTGCCAAGTTGATGTCGGGGAAAAAAAGAAACTCCAGATTGAGCTAATGGAAAACACGCTCCAGGACTACCGGCTGGTGGGTACCCTACATGCCTATCGGCTTGACTTAGCGCGGGAACGGGCGACATGAATTACGTCCTATCTGAAGACTTCTCAGTTTAAACACGTAGTCCAAGAGAGGATTGATTGGAACATGTAGAGTGGGGAGGTGTGATACCAGATCGCTGAGTACTAGGACCATGGTTACATTGTGTGTAAGAGGCAGGCTAAAGCTCTGTTCCCTTCAGTGGATTTTTCCCTCCTACAGCTTGAGGATGAAGAAGCGTCAATGCCGCTTCAAGATGAATCAGCCCGGGAGCCTTCTTTGACCACTCTCCAAGAGGCTCCTGATCAGCAGGTGAATGAAGAAGTCGAGCAGCATCCTCGGGAGAAAAGAGGGGAGATCGTGGATCTGACGGTTCCTGAGGCTTTGATTGACCAACCAGCAGCTGGGGAAGCTACCCCTTAACTCTCTTTCTCTATTTGTTTTTGAATTTAAACACCAAGATTGTGGATGACAAAAATTTATTTTGTTTCTGAATGCTATAGATGTAGGTCATGATACATTTAATTGTTTTAGTAGGGACTGTGTTGGGAACGATTGATTCCCCAAGCGATAGGATAATTGTTTGAATGTATCTTCGTTCCCCTATCCGATGTTTGGTTGACATTGATTGTCGTTGTGTAGATCAAGTACTTACATGTTGCCGTGTATACATACTTCTTAGGAATGAGCAGCCTTGTTCTCGGGCAGACAAGTCCCCTGAGGCTGAACAGGATTGCCTTCGGGTCAATAATGGCTGAGCAACTGATCCTCTTGGGCGTAGGAAAGATCACTCGTAGCCAACTTCGCCTAGGGCTGATCAGTCCCATGGGAGATCAGATGTATAAAACTCCACCATAGGGCTTATCGGGCTCATGGGAGATGCAATGTAGAAAACTCCACCCCATGGCTGATCAGCCCCAAGGGAGATTAGATGTAGAAAACTCCACCCTAGGGCTGATCAACCCTATAGGAGATCCAATGTAGATAACTCCACCGTAGGGCTGAGCAGCCGGAGGGGAGATCAGATGTAGAAAACTCCACCCTATGGCTGATGAGCCCTAGGGGAGATCAGATGTAGAAAACTTCACATCAGGATTGATTAACCGCAGGGAAGATCTAATGTAGAAAACTCCACCCTAGGGTTGATCAGTTCCAGAGGAGATCAGATGTAGAAAACTCCACCCTAGGGCTGATCAGCCCTAGGGGAGATCCAATGTAGAAAACTCCATCCTAGGGCTGAGTAGCCTTAAGGGTGATTAGATGTAGAAAACTCCACCATAGGGTTAATCGACCCCATAGGAGATCCGATGTAGAAAACTCCACCCTAGGGCTCATCATCCGCATGAAGATAAGATGTAGAAAACTCCACCCTAGGGTAGATCAGGCCAAAGGGAGACCCAATGTAGAAAAATCCACCACAAGGCTGATCAGCCCCAGGGGAGATCAGATGTAGAAAACTCCACCCTAGAGCTGATCAGCCCCAGGGGAGATCCTATGTAGATAACTCCACCCTAAGGCTGAGTAGCCTTTGGGGTGATCAAATGTAGAAAACTCCACCCTAGGGCTGGTAAGCCCCAGGGGAGATCCAATGTAGAATACTTCACACTAGGGCTGATCAGACCCAAGGGAGATCAGATGTAGAAAACTCCACCCTAGGGCTGATCGACCCCAGGGGAGATCCAATGTAGATAACCCCACCCTAGGGCTGATGAGTCCTAGGGGAGATCATATATAGAAAAATCCACCTTACGGCTGATCAGCCCCAGGGGAGCGAATGTAGATCTCCACCCTAGGGCTGATCAGCCCGCGGGGAGATCAAATGTTGATAAGTCAACCCTAAGACTGATCAGCCTTAGGGGAGTTCTAATGCAGAAAACTCCACCGTATGGATGATCAGGCCCAGGGGAGATCCAATGTAGAAAACTCCACACTAGGGCTGAGCATCCCTAAGGAGATCAAATATAGATAACTCCACCCTAGGGTTGAGCAGCTTCATGAGAGAATTGTATGTTGGCCTAAAGGATTTTTCAATCAAGCCTTGATTTTGGTTTTGATTATTCCAACCAATTGATTTGGTGGTACTTACATTTGAGCTGTGTTTAAGTGATCTATTTCAGGTTTTAATCACTTTATTTAAGTATTTGCTCAAGCCAAAAAGCCAAGAAATAAAGAGAGAAGAAGAACATTTTTCGTCAAATTATGCCTTGTATTTTTCGTCAGAAGTGAAGAAAGAAGGAGAAGATTTTTCGTCAGAAAGAGGGACAAAATTTCGTCAGAAATGAAGAAAGGAGATCAAGAAGAATTTTTGTCAATTTCTTTGGATATTTCGTCAATTTGATAAAGGAAGCAAAGAAGTATTTTTCGTCAGATATGGAGATTTTTCGTCAGAAGTGGAGGAGGCAAAGCAGAAGATTTTTTGTCAGTTTGAAGAGTCAATTCGTCAGAAATAAACTGAGATGATTCTCTCTCCTCGGGGCTTCAAAATTTTCGTCAGATCGAAGGATTTTTCGTCAGATCCTCAGCGCCTGCATCAAAGGAATTTTCGTCAAAAGCAAAGAATTTTCGTCAGATCTCTTGGACGCGCAGAATTTTCGTCAGTTCCTCATATATGACGAAAATTGTTGTCGGGAAATTTGAAATCCTGATTTGAAACGGCTACATTTTAGTGGGATTTCTTTCCTATTTTGGCCTAACGGCTCTATCACTGTGAGAGACTATATAAGGAGGATTATTTGAAGATTTCAAGGACTAATATACACAAGAACAAGAGCTTAATCTTTCAATCAAGTTTTGAACTTTCGAATCCCTCTGTTTTTGCTCAATATTCACTGTATCATTTTGAGCTTTGGTCTGGTTCATTTTTACCAGATTTTATTTGTACTCTCCTCTCCTTTACTCATTGTAATTCTTGTTTGTAAAATCATTTGAGAGAGAGTGACTATTGTAGTGAGCCATTATCTGTAATCATCATCTCTAGAGGAGAAGGCTCTGTTTTGGGTTGCTGCTGCAACAACCGAGGTTCCGCTTCACCATCAAAGAAGAAGAAGGGTTGCTATTCACCCACTTGAAGAATAAGACCGAGGTTCCGCTTCACCATTACCGAAGAGTAGGCTACTATTTGCCTGGTAAAAATAATAGGTTAAGACTGACCTGTAACAAGCTCTTTATAGTGAATATCCTCAAGTGTTATCTTGAGAGGGGGACGTAGGCCGGTATTTGGCCGAACCTATATAACCCCTGGTGTCCTTGTGGTTTGCTTTTCTTTTTCCTTGCTTATTTGTTGCATTTATTTTTATATATTTCCGCTGCATATCTGTTTGCTAGAAATAAGTTTTTAAGAGACCTAAAAAGTTTAGATTTTTGGCCAAACCTATTCACCCCTCCTCTAGGTTGCTACACGTGGACCAACACTCTTATTCGATTCTGGGCTTCATTGATTCGAATCAAGGCACTCTATGATCGAATCATAGTAATCTAGAATCGATTCAAGGCACTCTATGATCGAATCATCCCCTTTTATACTGTTGATTTGAATCAACCTTATCTGGATTCCAATCATGGCTTCTACTGTACTGCTGCACTTTTAAACCAATTTCAAGTAAGCATAACTTCTTCATCCTAACTCGTAATGGGGTCATTTTTATATCTAGATTGATGCCCCAGAAGTCTAATTTCCATTGGTTCTGGTATCACATCCAAATTACTTGTGTAGAGAAAATTATGCACAAAACACTGAACATATGTCTTTTACCTTTACACATGGGATTCGACTCAATGTATAGTGATTCGAATCACTACTTTAAGGATTCGAATCATGCCTTCTCATGACTTTTTTCTTGATGTTTTGGCCTTCTTGAACTTGAGCATTGATCTCTCCTTCGACTAAAAATTTTTAAATGACTTCAACTTCAATTTACCTTGATCTTCAAAATTTTCTCTTGAGTTCTTGATGATCATGACCTTTGATCTTGATCTTGATCTAAATCTAGATATTGAGCTTAATCTATGATCTCTCATTGGGGTTTGCAAACTCCAAACTTCTTTCAAGCTTCAATCTCCATATGCTTAGATGCTTGATCATCCTTAAGCTTCTTCTTGAATCTGTGAAGGGTTGGCTTTAAACATCTTCTTTATAGGTACCACTTCATCTACCAGTGAACCATCGACTGCTATATCATCTTCTCCTTTGCTACCTGCTTCTTTATGTCTTATTCCATATGTGGACATTGGAATGTTCTTCAAATGTACTCATATGGCTTCTCTTTCTCCTTCTCACACATCTCATCCCATTGCCTTCATTCCCATTCTTGAGATTGAAACTTGATCTCTCCTTCAGGCATTCTTCAAACCTTCCATGCTCCAATACAAGAAGTCGATTCTTGTCTTCTCTAGATTTTTTTTTGAGTTTTAAGGTTTTAGGCCCGAAAAATAATTTCTCAAATACAACAAGTCATTAAAGTAACAAGGGTCAAATCAATATGTTTATGTATGTTGAAAGCAAGATAAACATACATATTGATGATCAAAATAATAAGCTTAACAATTTTCTCAATTACTAAATTAAATGATTGTTAATGTTAGGGCCTTAATTAATCATAATGATTTAGTTGAGCTACCAATCAAATAATCAAATTTATTTAGTTGTTATATATATCAAAACCAAACTTCATCATAATGATTTATCAAGTTAAAACGTCTAACATCCAAACGATCAAATCAATTGGTTGTTATATGTCAAAACCAAAATAAGGCTTGATTGAAAAGCCTTTGGGCTAACAATCTTCCCCATTTTAACTATGACAACAATTGATTTGCAAGAACATAGAGGATATAAAAATTATAGGCTCTAAGATACCAAAAGAATATGCAACGGAATGAAGAAACATATTTCAACAAGCAAGCAAATAGCACAATACATTTATACAAACTATATGATTCTTCTCCTAGGTGTAGATAAAAGAAAACTCTACCCTAGGTAAGGTGGCTACATCATTAGGCATGTGAAGACATGCAAATCATGTGAAGTGTGAAGACATTCAAATCAATCAAGACTTCTCCCCCTTTGTCATTGCAAAAAGGAAAGGTAGGAGGAGAAATAAAGTTCAAGACAAGTGGTAGCTGTGTCGTCCCTACTACTTGTTTATACCAAATTCCACACTAACAGGTAGTTAGTGAAGAGTCC
>JAULLF010112113.1:1106-12886 GCA_035668175.1 Sarracenia flava
CAAATGTACAAACGACAACAATCTATATAGTGCACCATGAAACATGGTACTCTCGAGCAATAAGTACCCACAGTTGATTGTAAACTCTGCCCAAAGCATTAGGATCCCAATTAGAAACGAAGGAGACTGAAGCTCCAAGCAACATAGGACCTTACTGACACACAATAGTCCTAAATGGTTCATCAACCATACGTAGATCCATAATGTGGCTATATGGTCTCACTGGTACAAGACGTAACACGTCATACTGACCATAGGAATGATCCAAGGTGACCACACTTAGGCTCTCAACCGCCATGCATATAACAAAAACTCCACAACAATCATGGACTTGGTTCCACACAGAATACGCTTCTCTCAACTCGTCAAGGTATCACACGGCATCATGTTGACCCACCACTACCCGACATACCGGGACTTATGGCGAATGGCAAAAAATACTCATCTTTCGTCTCGCACATGAACCTCCACGAATCATAAGCAACACATCCTCCGCATCCCCTGTAACTCACTCAGGCCACCAAAAGGGCCAAACCACCTTGTCATGACTTGCATCCTCAGCCGCAACTTTATACGCCAGTCAAGCTAATGTCATCACAAAATGTTCTCACCACTAAGGGAAAAAAGGGTACTCCACTCTCCAATTCCCACGAAGAACCCCAAATCACACTAAGTATCGCGTCTCCCTAGAAACTCAAAGGGTACATACTCAACCTTCCTAGGTAAACTTAACACTCTATGAAGGACACCAAGGTTAACAACCCATCACTTATGTAGTCTCATGGTATCACAAATCAGAACAAACAGCCCATTACTTAGACTACTACTCATCACTAGTATGTTCTCAAGGCATCAATGCTTTCCTGTAACACCCTGAAGTAAGATCATGTTCTAATTCATTTTAAAATTTTAAAACTGTTCTATCCCTTACAAGAAAAATCCATATTTGAATTAAAAGATCAAATTAAGATGGGTCGTGTGTTACATAAAACTTCATTCAACCTCATCCCAAGCTCTCGCCATAGAGTGATCTCTCAGAAGGTTCCATAATCACAGAGATAATATATGACATTCTTCTTATGAAACCCAAACGACTCATCAAAGGGCATCCATGCTGTACCGTGACCATTACACATCCACAAGGTTGAGAAACCCATCTTAATTTCACAACCGACATACCATGCTCGTTATCAAATAGATGTGTCCCTCAAAACATGTATTTACAGCATAGCGCACTGATCTAAAATTGGATACTGACGACGACACCACGTCATCATAGTCACCAAGGGCATCTCTAAAAAAAAAAGGAGAAGACTCTCATACATAACCTCTATCTCCAAGGGTCATATCACACTACCACCACGCTTCCATCCACTATGTTCCCATCCACGTTCCCTTGTGTAAAGCATTCCATCCACATGTACTTGGCTATACACGACTCATGACGCAAAGACAGAGCACAAGAATGCATAGCTCATGACATAGCACGACTGACAACGTACAAACCACCACCTCTATCACAAAACCATGTAGAGCAATCACCTAACACATATGCCTACTCACTCTCATACACCCATCATAATCTTACTCCCGCAAGTAAGATAACTCGTTATTTGAAAAATAACAATCCTACCATGAAACATGTTAACACCTATACACATAAGCATGTTAATATTTCATTACATACCGAGGAGGCTAATTGGAGTGATACCTCAATCTGAACAACTTGTTTGAATTTCTAACTAGAATGGGTGTTAGCTAAGCGCCTTTCTAATTAGATTCCCAAATTAGTTAACCGGATGCTGAAAGTAAGAAATACTATCCTCAAAGTCCTACCCTCATGCCCACATAATCACGTAACATGCACATGTCATTTCTCGTCACAAGACTAGCATAAAAATATACTCAAAATATGGATGGAACATGAAAGTCAACCCTTTCGGCATGATATAACTATTTCCATGGTTCTAAGGTATCTGAAACTAAAGCTCAGATACAAATCTGTAACATCCTAACCATGGATATTAAGTTAAACATATTAAAATATCAAAACATTAACTTTTACCCTTTTAAAGCACAATTTTTGTTCACAAAAAGACCTTGTTTAAAAGAATAACTAAAAATTTTACATTGAATTTAAGCTTGAAATGAATCACTTTTTCAAAAGAATCGTGTGGTACAAAATACTCCATATTAAAGTATTAAAAGACACGTAAAGCAAATGTCACCATCCAAATTTTAGGAAAGTTTTGCAGGGATGGATTTGTTTTAGACACTAATAAGTCATTTTGTACATAATAAATGAGCACATGCGATTAATTTAGTAAGCTACCAAAGGAACCTCAAACAATTCTTAAGCTTTAAGAAACAAGTTAGCAAGGTAAAAGTATAAAGGTACAACTCTCAAAACCCAATCCAAGTCGTCTCCACACAACCAAAAGTAAACTAAAAACATCATGTTTTCCTCTGTTGGCTCAGATGTGAAACCTAGAGGTGGGGGTGAATGGGTTTTCTAGAAAACTTAGCCGATTTCAATCTCTTTTTAACCTTAAACAAAATCTAAGGGTGGAAGACATATATATCAATTAAGGTGTCTGTGTAGCAAGCATAAACAATCAAATATGCATAAAAAGTAAAGGCTTAAGGTATAGAGACAAGAAAACCACAAGGCACTAGATTTATAGTGGTTCGGTCAAATTCCGATTTACGTCCACTCCCCAAGACACTTTGGAATTTTATTAAGGATTACTTGCGGGTGAATCGTAACCGTTACAATCTTAGTTCTAAGGTGAAGTGGAACCTCCTATCCTCTTTCTTCTAAGGCAAAGCGGAGCCTTGATCCTCTTTGTTGTAAGGCAAAGCGGAGCCTTCAAATCCCTGCCTTCTAAGGTGAAGAGAACCTTCAAATTTTCTTTGCAGAGAAGTAGTAGTAGAGGATGGAGCTTGTCCTCATTTGTGAGGTGATAATACAATTAAAAACTCACTATAATGATCTCTCTTTCTCTCTAAAAGATTTACAATAAATGTACAATGAATGGAGAAAAGAGAAAAATACAAGTCTGGTGAGAAAACCAGAAATCAAAAGCTCAATAAATGTGAAATGAAAGCTTTGAGCAGAGGAGAGTTGTTAGAGGAGTAAATGTGATTTATAATATTTGTGTTAGTATCACAAACCCTTCCAATGAGGAGTAAATGCTCCTTAAATAGGCTCTCCATCATTTCAGATCGTTAGAGCAAAGATAGAGTCGTTGGAAGTCCAAAAAGATCCGTTGGAGCTTCAGATTTTCAAATTTCTATGCGAAAGTGTCGACACTTTTGGGTAGGGTTCGACACTTTTGAGGTAGGGTTCAACACTTAATTCATGGTGTGAAACTTTTCTTGTGCACGAGGAGAGAGAAAAGCTTCAGGATAAAAGGGTCGACACTTTTCTTCAAAGGTTCGACACGTTTCTTCAATAATTTTTGATGGACTTTTTTATCAAACTTCAAATGGTCATATCTCCTTCACCCGAACTCCAAATGGGGAAAAGATTATATGAAAATGGAAGCGCTTGAAGTCCTCTTTCTAACGGTTCAAGTTTGAACTTAAAATTCATTGTGTAGGGAAAGTTATGGGCAAAATACTGAGGATATATCAGTTTGATCTTTTGCTGAAATTAACATTTGTCTCGAACCTTCTCAAAAATGTCGAACTTTTTGGTTCCATTGATGAAGTGTCGAACTTTGAACT
The DNA here is from genome assembly GCA_035668175.1 of Sarracenia flava. Lineage (NCBI taxonomy): Eukaryota > Viridiplantae > Streptophyta > Magnoliopsida > Ericales > Sarraceniaceae > Sarracenia > Sarracenia flava. Next base: position 4,836 of record JAULLF010112113.1, read on the forward strand.
TGAAGTGTCGAACTTTTTACTCCCTTTGATGAAGTGTCGAACTTTGAACAAGAGGTGTCGAACTTTGCTTCAAAGGTGTCGAACCTGAACTTCTACACTTTTGGTCAAACTTCAAGTGAGCATATCTTCTTCATATTAACTCCAAATAGGGTCAATTTTATATTCAAATTGAACCCCCGGAAGTCTTCTTTCCAATGGATCTTCTCTCACTTAAAAATTCGTTCGGCAGAGAAACTTAGGACTATATTACCGAAGGTATATCAGCTTCCATTTCTTCTCAAGATCTTCTTCAAAGTCCATAGAATTTTCACTTGATCTTTTGGCCTTCTTGGACTTAAACTTTGATCTCCCTTGGCTAAAATACTCCAAATGATTTTAAATCCAATCTCCGTGATCTTCAAAGTCTTCTCACTCCTTGAGTGTTCTTGAGCTTGGGACTTGAATTTTGATCTCCCCTTAGGCAAGGCAAAATATCAATACTCCCAACCTTCAATTTCCCTTGATCTTCAAAATCTTCACTTGAATTTTGATAATCTTGAGCTTTGATTTTCTCTTTGACTAACAAACTTCGGAGGACTTCAACTTTCATAAAACTTAAATTTCAGGCTTCTCTCTCTTGTTGATCACTCTCACTTGATTAGACAAATTCTTCTTATTTTGAGCTATATCACTTCTTCCTCTTTAACAACTACCTTCATAGACTTGCTTGTCGAAGAGAAAACCTTAAGCTTTGAATACATGGTTTTCTTTGGGCTTTTTGGTGATCTAATCTATGTCTAAATCCATGAGCATGATCCTGAGCCTCTCTTGTGTTAGGCAACCTTCAAATTATGGTTAAGCTTCTCTTCATATGATAAAGGCATCCTTGTCTATGGAGAACTTGCTCTACCTTGATCTTGGGTTAGGCAATATCTAATGATCTTCATCATTTTCCCTTTGCTTTTTACTGTACAAGGACTTGAATAATTTATTTAGTCCTCAAATATATTCTCCAGCACAAGAAAAATATTAGTAACAAACAAATTAAATTGTTGTTAAGTCAAAACCAAAATAAGGCTTGATTGAAAAAGTTTTTAGGCTAACAATTTCTTCCTTTTTGACTATGACAACAAATGATTTCTAAAGGCATAAAAGATATAGAGATTGTAGGCCCTAAGATACCAAAAAGAATGAAATGTATACAAGGACATGAAACACATATATCAACATACAAGGAAAGTCAAAAATTGGACTTTTGTCCAAGTCTATCTAAGAAAGAGTGACTATACATTTCTTCTCTTAAACATGCAAGTCATAAAGCACATATATGCATACTATTTGACTACCTCCTTAGGCATATGAGAATACGTAAATATGCAAGTCAACATGTAAAACAATCAAGACTTCTCCCCCTTTGTCATGGCAAAAAAGAAAGGGAGGAAATGAAAAAAAAAATTCACAACAACATATGTGAAGGGATAAAAAAAATTTCCCTTTGAAAAAGGAATTTTAGCAAAATACCATTAAATCATCCTCGTCCTTTGTAAAAATCAAAGTATGTGCCATTCTCTCTTTTGATCTTATCTCTTTCTTTTACAAAGATTTAGATTAAAATCACAAAGAGATGTTCTCCACTTGATCGCGATGAAGATAGACATCAAAAAGTTTAAGCAATCAAAGTCAATTTGAAAAACAAGCAATGTCAAATTTGAAAAATTTTACTTTTCCTTTTTCTAAAAATAAAACGGGAAAATGCTTTTAACTTTTGCAAGATGAAATGATATAAAATGATTTGCTCCCCCTTGAAAAAACAGTTGACTGACCATCAAAAGGATCTTTTTAAAGAAGATTTTCATTGGTCGTGGAGTATGCCAGAGAATAATTTCTTTCAAAGAGTTGGCCCTACATATATTTATGTTTGTCTTTATTATTTCCCTTGAGAATGTAAAGATTAAGTGAGCATGAAGACAATGCGTATTTCTTTTCTAATGGGCCTTCCTTCTTATTACATGCAGGAATATATTATATAACATATCACAAAATAATGATATTTTCTCTTTTTCCCTTATGATATAGAATAAGCTAGAGTGATACCAATATGAGGAAAAACATGTATTAAGCATGAGATATCAACACAAATGCGTGAAAATAAGGATATGATATCAAAGATTAAGAGATGATCCCCTCCTTTATCAATCAATAAAGCAATTCATGCATTGCCATGACATATCAAAGTCATGATTAATATGATTGATATCAAGTTTTGAAATGAAAAACTATAGCTGAGCGAAACTACGAGAATTTCACCAAAAAGTGTATATTGAAAGTATTTTCACAATGAAATAACCTGATTATAGAATGTCATACACTATAGGTTATATGAGAAAAAGAATTTGATACCAATGAAAATTAATCATAAATTCTCAATCATTTTCAATGATATTTGCTTGATTGAAAACCTTAGGCTAATCTATAAGCATAAGCATATAGCATATAGCAAAAAGATACTCATATATTTGAGATATACAACAAAAATCATATGAGGGAAACATAATATATAGGCAAAAGAAAATATAAGAGCATGATATGCGAAAACATGAAACAAACAAGGCATGAAAAATAACATATAAAAAGCTGAAGAGAACAAAGGGTCGAACCATTTATCAAAAAGTTTGGCACTTTTGTTAAGCAGAATATTGAAAACGAAGGGAAAAAAGGTGTCGACACTTTTTGTCAAAAAGTTTGACACTTTTTGTTAACTAGAAGGATTTGGATCTAAGCAAAAAGGGGCTAAAATCAATTTTGCGAAAATTAGAAAATGATTTGAGTCAAAACAGTGAAAACCAAAAAATGATCCGGGTCTATGAAAAGAAAGAATCGGATCTAGGTTATAGCACAAGAAAGGTTCGAAACTTTTGAAAAAAGTTCGGCATAGTTAACCAGGGGTGTCGAACCTAAGCATAAAGGGTTCGACACTTTTTGAAAAAGTTTTGGCACTTTTCATAAAAGGTTTGGCACATAGCCTTTGGACCGAAAAGTTTGACACTTTATCAAGAAAGTTTGACACTTTATCAAGAAAGTTCAAAAGAAAAGGATATGGCAAGAAATGCATGATATATGTGCATTGAAAAGAGCTCAAAAACAGCAGCAAAATCTTAATCTAAAAGCATTAGATGTTACAACTTTTGCATGATATCAAGGTATGAAGCATTATAGTAAAAGGCATGAAAAACTCAAGTTGCATTCTCAAAAACAAAGAGAAAATGTAAAAACTTTTGCTTTCAAATATAGCATTTAAACAACAAATATAAAGCATAAAATTCATTACATTTTATCATTAAATATAAGCACAAAGCTAGCAACATATACTCAAAACAAAGGATGAGATATTACCCATTTTGAGTATCAAAAACCAAGCTTTTTGCTTGCATTTTGCTGTCATAAAGAGTGACAGATTTTCTTCATTTGCTCCTTCTAGTGTGGAAGCATTTTTGCCTTCCCCTTCATGTTCCTTAGCCAATATTCCTCTTCATTTGCTGCAAAGTAGTTGTGATGGAATCTTGGTATCCATTTTCTTATGGGTCCTTGGGGATTAGCATGATAAAAACTATTATGCATATAAGGATCATGAAATCTATGCATGTAGGAAGCATAATACCTTTTAGTAGGAGTTTGATAATTGGCTTTCCATTTGGATTGTCATACTTGCTTAGGTCTCATATTTGTTATTTTAGCTATTTTAGGTGAAGGATCTCCCTTTTTAATCCATATTTTTCTTGGTTGGTTTATGTCCCTTAAACCTTGAATAACAAAACATTGCAATGTGTCTCTTTTTACCACAAAAAGTGCATAAAAAAGGTTTTTGAATAGGGACCTTTGTAAAAGGATTTTTATGCATAACTTTTTGATCATTAGGGTTAAATCCAAGTCCCTCTTTGTTGAATGTGCATGAGGTGCCAAGAATCATGTCTAAGTTCTTTTCTCCTTGAGTGAACTTAGCAATGATTTTTGTTAAATCTTCAACCTTGTTTTTCAATGAAACATTTTCTTCCTCAAAAATGGTTGAAGTTTTGGGAACTTGTTTTTCATTTTCTTTTTCCAAAACATCAATTTTTGAACTTAAAGCACTGTTTTGTTTTTCAAGAGACTTAATCTTTGATTTTTGTTCTTCGATTACCCTAAGACAATTAAGTAGAGCTTCTTCCAGCTTACCATTTTCAGGTTCAGTAGAACTTTTGAGAACGATATTTTCTTTTTCTAAAATTTCTATTTTAGAATTTAAGGAAGTAATTTCAATTTTTAGGGACTTATTTTTCTTCTTTGATTCTTTGAGGGCTCTTAAAGCATCTGTGAGTGCTTCTTCGAGTTCCTCAATAGTTGGTGATTCTTCTTCACTATCACTATCAATATCACTATAGTTAGGGATAGTTACCTCATCGTCATTTGCCTTAAGACAAGGAGCAGAGCCATCATTGTCAGTGGACTCTTCTTCCTTACTTTCAAACATTTTTGAAAGTTTATCCCAGATCTTCTTTGCGCTGACACAATCAGATATTTTGTTGAAAATATCAAGTGAAAGAGCATAGATTAAGAAGTATATGGCTTGGGCATTAGTTTGTAACATATGCCAGTCATTTTCAGTATACAAATCTTCTGATTTGGGAATAGATTTTCCATTTTTCAAAAGGGTGGGGACCAAAGGTCTATTAGAGATAACTCTCCAGGTTGCCATATCTTGTGATTGCACAAAATAAGTCATTCGTGTTTTCTAATAGGCATAACTCGGGCCATCGAAGAGTTGAGGACTGAAAACGTATGGACCATTGGTCAAGGTGCAACTAACGTGTGTGTTTGCCATAGATTTTTTACTCCACAGGTTGTTAAACCTAAAGTAGAGCACTGCTCTGATACCAATTGTTAGACTAGATATGCAACCTAGAGGGGGTGAATAGGTTGACTAGCAAACTTAATCAATTTTTACTCTCTTTTTCTCCTTAATTAAAATATAAGGCGGAAGCTATATAAGTCAAATTTAAGGTGTCAGTAAGAAAGTATAAACAATAAGTAATACACAAAAATAAAGAGATAAGGGAAAAAGTAACGCAAACCACAACAAAAGATGTATAGTGGTTCGGCCAAAACCCGGCCTACGTCCACTCTCTCATGCATCACTTGAGAAGTTCACTATGGGGAAGTGCTTAAGGGTGCACTTCAAACTGGTACAGAAGATTTACAGACTCTCTTACGACCTAGAGGCTTTAGTAGGAGCACCTCCGGACCTAGAAGATTTGCAGGCTATCTTCTAACCTTTAGTAGAGGCTTTAGAGGGAGGACCTCCAGACCTATTATATTTGTAGGCTATCTTTCAACCTTTTGTAGAGGCTTTAGTAGGAGCACCTCCGGACCTAGAAGATTTGCAGGCTATCTTCCAACCTTTTGTAGAGTCTTTAGTAGGAGCACTTCCGAACCTAGAAGATTTGGAGGCTATCTTCTAACCTTCAATATGTTGATTGCGGGCTCAAACTCTAAGCCTGATGAAGATAATTACGGCCTTAAGTCTTCAAAGCCGGAACAAAGCTTGTTTGCAGGCACAAATCTTCGAAGCCTATGTGATTCTTTAAACAGAGCTTTGACAGCCCCCGTTTTCTTTGTAGTGTACTGTCTTCCTCAATTGAGGTGATATAAAATTTAAATTCTCACTACAAAATGATCTCTCTTTCTCTCTAAATTATTAACAATAAATGTACAATATTGAAAGGAGAAGTGAGGAGTACAATTGCTGGAAGAAGAACCGGACTTAAAAGCTCAAAGATATGAAATTCATTTTTGAGCAGTAAACATAGGAGTAGTCTGCGTGAGTAAAAATGATCTGTAAATTATTTCTCTTAGATTCACCAACCCTTGAGACTTCAAATCTTTCCCCTTAAACATGCTTCCATGGATTCTGAACGTTGGACACAAGTTTGGTAGCCGTTGGAGGATTAAATGCTAAAAAACTTCCTGTTAGAAAATAACAGAGTTTTTAACTGGAACATAAAAAGGTCGACCTTTAATATGGAAGGATCGATCTTTTTCTGGTGGAGGAGGAAGTGATCGATCATTGTAAGTAAGGGTCGATCATATTCTTGCTGGGAAGAACAGGTGCTAAAGGACTTGAAACTGGGTTTCAGAAAACTTCAACGATATTCGAATGAACGTAACTCCTTCGTAGGATCTCGAAATTTGGAAAATCATATGTCTAAATTGTAGCCCTTGAAGTCTTCGTTCCATTGGTTCAAGAATCACCTTCAAATACCTTCGGAGGATAAATTTATGGCCGAAAAACCAAAGGTGTGTCAGAGTTGAACCTGGAGCGAACGATCTTTTTGCTGGGACGATCGATCGTTTCTTGTAAAGATCGATCTTTTCCTTGTGAGGATCGATCTTCTTGGATCCCCGAGAAGAGAGAAAACTGTCGGTAAATAAAGATCGATCTTTTGATCAAAGGGATCGATCTTTTCTTGGGCTGGCAAAATACGATCGATCTTTTCACAGAGATGATCGTTCATAATTTTTGTTGCAGAAGATCCCTAACTTCAAACCCCTGTATCTTTTTCATCTGAACTCCTAATGGGGTTGATCTTCTATGCAAATTGAAGCCCCAGAAGTCTACATTCTAATGGAACTAGTCTTGTATCCAAATTCCTTTGGTGGAGAAAGATATGATAGAAATATGGAAGGTATGTCTGATATCTTTGTTCAGAAATTTGCTGAACTATATCTCAGACTTCAAAGCATCACATCTCCTTCATCCTAAGTCCAAATGGGGTCAATTATATATTCCAACTGAAGCTCAAAAAATCTTCTTTCCAATGAATCTAGTCTCATATCGAGATTCATTGTGAAGAGAAGGTTATAGCCAAAATACTGAACATATATCTGGTGGAGTTCCTTTCGTTTATCTTGAATTGTCTCTGGGTTCCCTCCAACACAGGGCTAAGTTTAACATCTTCAGCCAGACGTAGCTAGTCATTTTATTAGACTGGCAGGATAGGGTCAGTGAGGTCTATGGATTCGGATGCTGGGTCCACTGATATGCCTTCTACATAAGGTTTCAGCCTTTGTCCATTGACATGTAAGAAATGACTTATTTTTGGGTTGAAGAGTTGGTAGGCACCATGCTGGTAGACACGGGTCACCACATATGGGCCTTCCCATCGTGATTGAAGCTTACCAGGGAATAATCTTAATTTGGCATTAAACAATCAGACTTTTTGGTTTGGCTCGAATGTATTTCTACGAATATGTTTATCGTAGAATGCTTTCATATGAGCTTTGTAGATTTTTGAGTTGTTGTATGCCTCATTTCGTAATTCCTTTAGCTCACTGAGTTGTACACGACGATGGGTATCGACATTGGTCATATCGAAATTAAACGTTTTTATTACCCAATATGCTCGGTGTTCTAGCTCAATTGGCAGATGGCAGGGTTTTCCAAAGACTAATCGATACGGGGACATTCCGATAGGAGTTTTGTAGGCAGTACGATATGCCCAAAGGGCGTCATCTAGCCTTTTGGACTAATCTTTCCTATCAGGTCGAACTGTTTTCATCAAGATATTCTTAATCTCCCTATTCGACACCTCGACCTGGCCACTAGTTTATGGATGGTATGGGGTGGAAACTTTATGCTGTATCGAATAGCGTCGAAGAAGGGATGAAAAATATCTATTTAGTAAATGCGTTCCACCATCGCTCATGATTGCTCTGGGGAAACCAAATCGTGTAAAAATGTTGCTTTGTGAGAACTTAACCACTACTCCGTGGTCATTGGATTTGGTTGCTACGACTTTGACCCACTTTGACACATAATCAACTGCTACTAGGATATATTCGCAGCCAAAAGATGGTGGAAATGGTCCCATAAAGTCAATGCCCCAAACGTCGAAGAGTTTGACAATCAGGATCGGGTTCAGGGGCATCATGTCTTTCGCAGTCATAGTTCCGATCTACTGGCATCGTAGACATCGCTTACAGTAATCATGGGCATCTCTAAAAAGTGTTAGCCAGTAGAATCCACTTTGGAGTATTTT